>BDUI01000061.1:432824-509544 GCA_002335545.1 Apodemus speciosus
TGATGTCCGACAAGAAGGAAAGAGTGGACCCTGGTTCTGGAAAGGTCCAATGCATCAGTGTATGGGAATAGCAGAACAGGGAATTGGGAATTGGTGGATGGGGGAAAAGGGGGAGGTAAAAGGACATGTGGGACATTTGGGGGGTGGGGAACCAGGAAAAGGGAAATGAAATGTAAATAAAGAATATATCCAATAAAAAAAATTAGAAAAAAACTAATATTCAAAGAGTAATTAAAATTTATTTTTATATGCAATTTTGGATTAAAATGCTGTTTCAATATAAATATACTGACTATATAAATGTATTATTTGACATGCATATATTTATGTATTATGTAAAAATTACTTAAGTTCTAGTAAAATAAAGCAGTATTTTTCTGTTAAAAAAAATCTCTGAACTTTGGGCAACCAATACTCAGTATTGATCATTACTTTTGAAAATCATTTAGGGCTGCAGTAGGAAGATATCAGTAAGTGTGCTGTCTAGGTTGGCATTATCTCCCAAATTCCCATGTCACCTACCCATGCCTGACAAGTACAAAAACACTGTATGTCTAATTTCTCAGCATTATCACTTAATTCAAAGTCATCATTGCATTAGTCCACAATTGTTGATAAGCTGGATGCATTATATTGTTGTCAAACCTTAATATGTAGGGCATGTCGGATGGTGCTACCAGACAGGCATAAGAAATGGTAAGGGAAACTCAGAATTGGGAGCAACAGTAGTGGAAACATTCCCTACCTGCCTCTACCTGCTCAGGAACTCATATCCCCAGCACAGCACTGAGGGCCTTGGGCACTTAACATAACACCTGGCATTCTCCATGCTAGGGAGGTATCTAGGAGGCTCTGAGCTTTCAGCCAATGAGCTTCCCTTTCTGGGCATTCGTTCCCACAAAAAGTATTTTATCCATGATTCACCCAAGATAAAGCGTAGGCATTTGCATCCACCATCAAATAAACCAGTAGGAACAAGCAAGGATTAAGGAACACTGCCCAGAAGGCCTTCCTCTTAAAAGAGCTGTGCCTAAAACGCCCGAGGCAGGCCTTCTCCCTTCCATTCCCTCTAGTATACAAGGCCTGCCCCATTCAGGCCATGGTCTTTGGGTTCTGCTTATTCTGCTTGTACTGGGCTCTGCCCCGCCCCTCTATCTGGTAAGGAGATGCCCCGAGGGAAAGGTACACTGGTGGAACCCACCCTCAACCCCACCCCTGTTTATGACTCTCAGTGGTACACAAGTCGCACAGCATTTGTCCCAGACCCCGCTATTTGCCCCTCTGGTCCAGCAATGGAGAAGACAGACTGTGCACCCCAGATTCAGACTTCATTCTTCCTCCTGAGCAGCCACATGGTGGGGGAGCCCCAGCACCCCCTGTGGAGAAGCACAACATGGCACAGCATGAATACTGTTTTGTTTTATAATGTACACAACCTGGTCTTTACTGTTCATTCCTTGTTGACAATAACCCATGTATTTGTTCTCAGACCATCCTGTCTATCAAAATTGTTTGGGAAGCCATTTTTAAATATGCTCCACGAGCTTAGAGATGGCTGGACTTAAATTTGAACCAAGTTTAATAACAGTGCATCAATTACCTGAGATACTCGGTAATTTTAGCCCATATTAATAGGAATGCTTTTACAAAGGACGAGTTCAGTGTCAGCAGAGAGAAATAGGTTATTTTCTCAGAGGATTTAGGTGAACTCTATACTCAAGTGCTTTGGGATTTTTGCACTATCAACCACAGACTGTCATAAAATTTTTGATGATTTCAAGTCCTTTATTTATTTATATTGACCCATTGGAATAATCCATTCATTTTTTTTCAAGCATGACAACACACCACTTGCTGCACTCAACTACCTGTGTCCTTGAGTAACTACCTAACGAGCAGACATCGGTGACAGTCCCCAGGAGTCATAGATTATGATCCAGTACAGACTATCCTGACTAATGCATAAAATACGTCCATCAGTTAAGGAGTTCTGTGGATATTACTAAAATAAGAGTATTTAAATCCTGAAAATGAAAGGTTTTTCCCGATAGACAAAGGTATTCTAGGAGATGCTGGTCAAAAATTGATTTAAAAATGTTTAAAGTATTAGGACACTTGCAGATGACATTTCCCTAAGGAATCTTTCATAATTTTTAGAAGAAGCCCATATACCTATATTCAGTCGTCGCTGATAGTCTGAAAAAGGCAAAATACTCAGATCTTTGTGGTACTGCCATGTATTGAGGAATGTGTATTCAAGGATGTTTCTATAGCAAAAGTTCTACAAGCCTGAGATGTCTCCCTCCTGAGTAAGGGCATATTTGTTTGCTGTCTCCTCCCAGAATGTGTCTCTGTGAAGGAAATGGCAGGTGGGTTTGTCTGCAGCCTGTGATAAAAGATTACGATTTCCTGAAACTGTTTGCTATTTGTATATAATGCTGGCTTGCCTTGTGGGGATCTTTCTGAAATAAGCAATATGACCCCAGTGAAAGCGAAAAGGAGGTGATGTCCCTGCCAGGCCAAAGCCAGGTTAGTTCCCAAAGGCTCCTACCCCAGAGCCTGTGTATATCTCATTTTTGACTCAAAAAACATAAGGCAGGGTGGTCATGGGTAACCCCTTTGTCTCTGACATGTCTTTCACATTTTCTGTCAGGTTCTATGACAGTATGACAGTTTGATTTGTTTGTGTGCGAGATTGTGAATTTTGACTAACTTAGATTGAGAAGAACAAAGAGATAACAAAAATATCTCTTATTCATGAAATCCATTGTGTTGGTTTGAACACGAATGGCTCCCATAGACTCATGTGTTTGAATACTTAACTCACAGGGAATGGCACTATTGGGGGGGGGGGGGCTTGTTGGAGTAGGTGTGCCCTTGTTGGAGTAGGTGTGGCCTTGGAAGAATTGTGTCACTGGGAGGATGGGATTTGAGGTCTTCTACACTTAAGCTCCACCTAGTGTGGAATTTCAGTCTCTTGGCTGCCTGCTGCAGGTAGTTTTCTAGCTGCCTTCAGCTTGAGGTGTAGACTCTTGGCTCCTCCAGCACCATGTCTACCTGCATGCTGCCATGCTTCCTGCTACGATGATAATGGACTAAACATCTGAAACTACAAGCCAGCCCCAATAAATGTTTGCTTTCATAAGAGTTGCCTTGGTCATAGTGTCTCTTCGCAGCAATAAAACTCTAAGACAACCATTTATAATACCAAAATGGTTAACAAATAAAATATTCAGGTAGTGACTAAAAGAATTCAAACTTTAATAGGTGACACAGAATGCTTTATACTAAATATTAAATGTTTCACATAATTAACATTTTCTCCCTTTTCAAAATATTCTTGAAGAGCTTGACTTATTGTATTGACTTTAATTAGAAATATGCATTTTACTATAGGTACAAAAACATCAAAACATCTATTTCCAGTATCAACACTCAGATTTCTTTTGACTTCAGAGGTACAATGTATTTTAGTTGATATTTTATACCCAAGCAATATACTTTCAAAGCCCATATTTTTATATTGTTGAACATCTTTTTAAAATGTCATGAGTTCTGATGTTCAGTGATTGAACTTAGACCTCAGGACCCAATTAAGCTCATTTAGTATCTTTATTGTACAATTAAAATTCATTTGAATGATATCTGTAGGTGACATAGCTCTTAATTGGATAGCACTTCTGAAAATAAATTAATGCATTCATGTCACTTTGCTGGTGAAGTTTTGGTTAAGATTTCAGACTTTTGTAGAAACTCTAAGTGGCTTGTTTTCTTGCATATTAAACTTGTCACATATCATGCAGTAGGTTTTCCACTATTTTACACAATTAAAAGATGAGGTGACAAGATCACTGAAGTACAAACTGTGATGAGTAAGAGCCATGTGATGTGTATTTTCCCATGTAACGAAGGGTCAACCAGTTTTTAAGAAAGTCATATTTTAGTCCTGGGGAAAATCACATCTACTTAAAGGATAAAAAATGACCACATTCAGGATGGATATAATGGGAGTTGGAGCTGCTGTGTTCAACCTATTTGCCTCTGAGTTAAAGGGAAGGAAGTTATTTATGGTTTCAGTGCATGGATACTGCATTAAGAATTGGCCATTTGATTTAAACTTGTGACCTTTCTGAGTAGTGCATTAGATGTGTCTGTTCATTTGTTTTCTCTAATTAAAATATTATTTCTATAATGTGAATGGTGACATATAATTTTTTTAAGAAAATCAGATCGTAGAACAAATCTAGGAGAACAAAATCCTTTCTAATTGCTTGTAATCCATCTTATTTCTTCCTGACTTGTGCAAAACCCTTGAGCACCATAAATGTCATAATACGTTTTTGCATTCCTAAATAAAACCAGTATTATTCACTTTTTCTCATTCTGTTTATTGTAATTAATGCTGATTGAAAATAAAACCAAAGTTCTAGTAAAACAATTATCAGAAGACCCAAGTTAACTTAATTTCACTCAATGAAGCTGAATCAATTTAGTATATGGTGGCCATATCTACATTGTATATATCACCAAACACTAAATTAGGGCTTTTTCCCTCTAGAGAGACACTTTAAGGTGATTCTGTGTATTATACACATGAACAGGCACACACACTGTCTTCAAGGAACTCCAGAACTTAAATGCTTAAATTCAAACCCTGTTCTCTATCAGTGATCAGCTATATGAAGTTGTCAATGAGCTTCATTTGATTGTGTTTCAGTTTTCTATACCATGGGAATAAAGATAATATACCTAATATTAGTGTTCCTACATCCCAAATTCATTTGAGGTGCACAAGGGATGTGATTAGTGCCCTTGTATAGACAAGCTCCCCTCCATTTCTTCAACAAAACAAGGACATAGAACGCAGTCTCTGAAGCACTGAAAACCTTCCTCAGACACAGAATAGATTGTCCAGCAGTCCACTGTTTAAAATACTTGAGTAGTCATTCTTCACCAGTCATTTCAACACCTTAATGGAGAAAAATTAATACAAAGAGACCAGAAAAGGACATTGACAGAGATGAGACGGAAGGGAAAAACAACTGGATGGCCTTCAAAACCAACACACAATTACGTAGAAAATATGAAATAATCAATAAAACTGCTTCCAGAACCACAACTTGTCATAACACAATGATGGCATTCAAGAAAGCCCTGTGTACATTTTCTCCCCTCTGACTCAATCCAGGGTGCTAGCCTCTATCACTAATATACAAGGTTGGTCTTCTACCTTAGCAGATCTTTTAAATAGGATCTTTTAAGCAACAGTTTTCACACCTCTTTCTTTTAAGCTGGTGTCCAACTACACCTAAACTACCACTGGCACCAAAAGTTTTCCATCTCATTGCAAAATTCATTTTGTTTTCAATCCACAGTTTTGACAGTTCTTATAACATCAAAAATTCAAATCCAAAGTTTCCTCTGGAACTTAAGGCTAACTCTTGGCAATAATCCCCTATAAAATTAGTCACGGGGCTACCTAGATGTGTTCGACTGGTAAAGATTCTGATTACCAAGCCTGAAGGCTTGAGTTCGGTCTCCAGAACCTACCGGATAGAAATAGAGAACAGAGTCCCACATGCCTCTGGATTCATCCACATATCACACCACACACATGAGCACTATCTCCAATGCAAAAGTAATTGATGTAGATGAACTAATTTAAATGTGTCCCCATCTAGCTTTACAAATGAATGAAACTCAGACTATGGTTATTTCGTTTGGCTTTGACAATTACCGTGGGCTAACCCCTAATCTACTTTTGTAACTGCTGACCTGGCTACTTCCCCAGTGGTGTACCCCAAATACTTGCCGTTTCTCCTGGATCATGCTCCATCTCCTCTCATGGTGGTTTCTTCCTCTCTCCCACTCCCTTCTCTCCAGGCCTCTTCTCTCCTCTCTCTCTTACCCCCAACAAGGTAACTCAAATCCTGCCTACCTCTAATCCTTCCAGTGGGGCTATGCCCTTTTTATTTAACCAATAGTTTTAACTGAAGGAATAAGATTGACACAGTCAGAGCACATAAATTTGAGAATGCATTCATAGGCAACTAGACCTTCTTCAGGTACGGAGTTTAGCATTACAATATGTAGTAACAGACCACGCCTCATCCAATTGATTAATTAAAGTGCAGGCATACATTCTTAATCCAAAAGGGAGGAATAGGAGAGAAGCAATAAAGGAACAGAGCAGAGCAGACTGAAACTCAGTAGGAAAGATGTTCAGGTCCTGTGGCTCCATGAGAAGCATCTAAGGAACACTGATATCCTGCAAGCCTCAGAAGCTATACCTCACCACTATGGCCTTGTCTTTGTATCCCACGTGATCACACACTGGGGCTGGCTTTGCTCACTGCACTGAGTCACTTTTACTGTAAGTAGACCCTCCCCATATACCTGTAAATAATCCTAGTAAAACTCATTGGTTAAAATTGGTCTATGTTGGTGTCCATATTTTGTTTGGCCTTTCTTCAGTTTCCTATCTTGGGTGCGTAAAGATTGGTTTATATCTCCCCGCAGAGAGTGTCACACAACACAGAACAATCAGGACATTACTTTTCAATTCAGCTTCACCCCAAATCTCGGAGCTTAGGCAAGTTGTAAAGAAATTCTTTGACAGCATGGTAAGATGGGCTCTCAAGAGTCTTCATTTCCATTTGAAACCTCATGACCGTAGCCTTTACTGTCCACATGTCTCTCAGTATCCTGCACTTCTGCATCCTGGACAGAATCACCAATTAGGCCAAACTTGTAGTGTTCTAGCCTTTCTCTTGCATGCTTCTTCACAATTTTTCTAAATTCTTCCTGAGGCCACTTCCAAGTCCCGAGAGTCACAGGTTTAATTACAACAGTGACCCCACTTCTCTGGTATCAGTTTTCTGTAGGAATTACTTCTTGTGTCACTGTGACCTACATACCTGAGAAAACAACTTAAGAGGAATTATTTATTGTGGTTTACAGTGTCAGAGGGTGATACCGTCATGCAAGGGTCAGCATAGCAAAGAAGCTTACATTGTTGTAGACCAGAATCACCCTGGGAATACAGGAATAGATCAGGAAAACACAACTCCCAACAAAACTTAACTCACTCCTCCAGCTGGGTTTCAATTCTTACTTTACTTTCTTACTATCAATAAAGGTCTCAGTGCAATCATAAGTCAGTTTCTCCTGATCCAGTTGTCTTTAGAAATGCTTTCACAAACATCTTCAAATGTCCTCTCCTAATCACCTCATTACTTATGAATCCAATCAAGTTGGCAATCAGAATTAACCATCACAATGAGAAATAAATAATAGAGGAAGAATTGRTTTGTTTGCCTCACAATTTCAGAGCTTCTCTCTATCATAACAAGAAGGGGGGTATGCCGACACACACAGGTTAGCTCACACAATGATGGCCAGGAAGATATGAGAGAACACCTGTGCTAGCTGACTTTCCCCATATTTTTCTATTTTCATCCAGCAAGACCCCGTCTGTGGGATCAGACTGCCTATATGCAAGGTAGGTCTTACCCACTTACTCTATTCTCTCATGAGGAAATGTCATTTGTTCTCATGTTCATGGTTACAACACCAAAGCAAGCGTAGCCAATAAATAACAGAAGAATGAAGAAATATTATGGATTAGGAGGACATGAGCTAGAGTCCCTAAGCAATATGCTCTTCTTGAGTGAAAGTGTGGTGATTTTATTTGAGAAGACCAAACAGACACATATAGGAACATATTTTAGGGTCATACATATTTCAGATCATGCTCAGATAAGGAGTTCATACTTGAACATGCTTAATTCAAGATAAATCCAAAAGGAAAGATGGTGGATGCAAATTGGGGCTTGCTGAATTCAAGGTCTTGTAACGTATGCTCAAAGGTTCAGTTGGTAAACAAGAAAGAACATTTTGGGTTAGACTTTGCTTATGCTGTGGAGTTGTAGCTTTGAAACACTAGGACTCAGTGCAGGTATGTTGAGGTAGGAGTGTGTTCCTAAATGTTATGGCCACACTTATACACAAACTCTCTGAGATCCTTTGGACCACAGACAGGCCCTCAGATGTACTTTGCCAATCTCTTAGGCACTTCTCAATCTAGTCAAGTTGCCAGTGAACAATCATTACTCATCACAATTGCTTAAAATGACATTCAAAACAATCATATAATTTGTCACACATGTAATAGAAATACAAACAAGGCAAGTGTGAAAAAATGCAAAACTCTTATGTAGGAGAAAAAAGTAGACATTAATAAATACTGAGATTATTGGTGATCATAGAAAGTCCCAATTCTGTCAACAGGATACCTCCTCTAAACTTATTCTACAGATTCAAAACAGTCCTATTCAAATTTGCAGTTTATGTATTAACAAGCTAATTCCACAGTTTATAGTGAAAAGTAAAAGGCTAAACACAATGAAGTAAATACTAAGGAAAAACAAAACAAAACAGAGAAATGGACCCACATAATTTCAAGACTTAAAGCCACAGTAATCAGCATATTGTAACACTAGTGAAAACTGAGAAGCAGATCACCTGAACTGGTTAGAACAGAAACAGACCACTTCATAAAACAACTGATCATTGAGCAAAGAGCAAAGATAATAAAATGAAGAAAATTTGCCTTCTTATCAAATAATATTGAGATATCGATCTATCTAGATCAACAGATAGAACATTAGAAGATAGATAGAACTATAGACAGATAGATAGGTAGATAGGTAGATAGATAGATAGATAGATAGATAGATAGATAGATAGATAGATAGATGATAAAGGTAGCGAGAGAGACAGAGAGACAGTGAGAGAGACAGAAAGACAGAGAGATATCCATCGAGAAAACAGAACCAAGACAGAGAACTTCCAAGCATCACAAAAGTTATTCAAAATTTATCACATGTTTAAATGTAAATTTAAAAACTACAAAGAACAGAATATGTAGAAAATCTAGAGGAATTTGGGCTTGGCAATCAATTTCATATGTAAAACTTATAGCAAAATCCATGAAATAATTGTCTATGGAAGATACTAGCAAGAGACTGAGAAAGACCAGATCAGAAAACAAATTTTAAATTTCTTATAATAAACATTTTTTCAATACACAAAAAACTCTTAAAACAGAGAACAATAAAGTTATAAAATGGGTTAATAATGAAAATATACAGATGTGGTGGTTTGACTAGGGATGGTCTACAGACTCATGTGTTTGAATGCTTGGCTAATAGGGAGTTGCATTATTAGGACATGCACCTTTTGGAGTAAGTGTAGCCTTGTTAGGGGTGGTATGTCACTATGGAGGTGGCCTTTGAGGTTTCATATACGCTCAAGCTATGCCCAGTGTGGTATACAATCTCCTTCTGCTGCCTGCAGAACTTCCAGTTCCTTCAGGACTATATCTGCCCGCAAGAGGATAATGGATAAACCTCTGAAACTGTAAGCCAGACTCAATTAAATGCGTGTGTGTGTGTGTGTGTGTGTGTGTGTGTGTATGTGTGCGTGTGCGTGTGCGTGTGCGTGTGCGTGTGTGTGTGTGTGTGTGTGTGTGTGTGTGTGTGTGTGTTTTAAATAAGAGTTGCCCTGGGCATGTGTCTCTTCAGAGCAATGAAACCCCAAGGCTACAGGTGACAAGGTAGCACATGGGAAGATGCTTCCCAGTGTACAGCAGCAAGGGAGTTTGAATTAAAGCAACCATGAAGTACTGCTATACACCGAGAACGTCAAGTACTCATGAGGTTGCAGAGCAAGAAAAAAAAAATCATTCTTTGTTAGGAAGAATGCAGGATGACATAGAAAATGAAAGACAACTTGGATGGGCCTTCCTAAACTAAACATGGTTTTACAATGTGACCTAGCCACTACATTCTTTCCTGGTTTCCTACATGGTTTGGCGTGTGTGTGTGTGTGTGTGTGTGTGTGTGTGTGTGTGTGTGTGTTTCTTTTTAAACATGGACATTTTATGAATAGATGGGTATAGAAAGAAATTTTGTTGCTTATGGCCTGTAACTGTTATTCAATTCTAAAAACAGCATGGGAATTCATGAATCTTAAATAGATGTGACCAAGTAAAAGGATACAATGAACAGAATACTTAGTGGATGCATAGTGTATGATTTCAATTGCATGATAGCCTGAGAACAAGGAGGGAGACAGTTAAAAGAACAATGGTTCGCAGAGTTAATGGAAGGGAATGGACCATCACAATAACACTGATGAATTTTCCTGTAGAATCATTGTTTGATTCTATGACATAATATTGGTAGGCCTTGGCCATTACTCATTCATTTGTCAAAACCTAAAGGAAAAACACCAAGAGTGAATCTTAATATAAACTATGGACTTTGAGTACAATAAGGTGCTTAAATTGTAGCAAATAGACCATTTTTTATGTGAGATGATAGCCAGTGTTCCATTGTGCTTGGGAAGGCTAAGAACAGGACAGGATATGGGAACTCCTTGTTTGTTCTATCCAATTCTGTTGTGAACATGAAAAGTTTTCTAAAATACAACCTTTTGAAAAGAATAATAAAAAATATTTCTGACTTTGCTGAAAACATTTAAGATCTGTGAGAGCACTGAAACTCCATTTCCTACAGTGGGGATTGTCAGGAATTGGGTATGGACTGCCCTCCTGGGATACAGACAAGCTCCGTTGATCAGCACCCTACCAAGTCTGCTTTATACCTTTCCATTCTGTGCCCAGCCCTCGTTGCTTGTCTTTGTGTAGATACTGTAATGGTTTCATGCCCTTACTCATTTGTACACTGGACTTTGAGATTAAATACTTGAGTTACAATATAGGGAACACCTAGCAGAGGTCAGAACAGGGAGTTCATAGCGATGGAAACTGCAGAATTCCAAATGGAAGCTAGGGATGGCAAGTTTATTGAAAAGAAGATCCAGAGAATTCTCTGTTTTTAAAGATTTATTTTATCTATGTGTGTATGTGTTAGGGGTGTTTACACATGGGTAATGTGGGTACCTGCAGTTGCCAAAAGTGGGTGTTAGATCCCTTAACAGTGAAATTACAGGAATATGATTCCTACCACATGGGTTCTAGGACAGAAACTCCAGAAGAGCAAATGAATCCTAACATCTCTCCAGCCCCCACCACAGGGAGTTCTTATATTGGATTTTCATACTAATATGTACAGTAATTTTTACATGAATTTGACCCCCCAAAACTCCGTTTTTCATTGACACCAATAAAATCTCAGCTCTCCCACTAACTCTGGCATCCCCAAATTCTGAAGTTTTCGTTTTTTACTCTGAACCTTGTGTTTCTCTCAATCCGGAGTGGCAAGGTACAGCGTATCTAGTTATTCATAGTCCTCAAACTCACATCACCAGTGGCACCCAGAAAGTGACTGGAGGTACAGGCTTGCAGGACCCTCCCCGACCTGCTGAATCAGAACCTGCATTTTCCCAAGTTCCCCAGATACCTCCTAAGTCCTTGAGAACTTGAGTGGCACGGACATAGGTGATACCATGTTCTCTTCCTTGTTAGTCAGCTTGTGACTTCGAAAGAACACAGCACTGGAATTTTATAAGGGTAATATGGAATATGTTTTCTGTTACCATGCTATCTAGGTATCATTGGAAAAAATATACTTCCCTGGTTTTCATATCTATCATATTAGGAATTTTAATGCATGCTGTATAAAATGTGCAGTATTTATAAATAATAAACCACTCCCATACAGTGTCTGAATGATGATAGGGCTGAAAAGATTTTGTTGCTACTCTTTGCTTGCTCTCTCTTATGGGATCAATAGTCTATAATTCCATGCTTACAGATATTATTTCCTTCTTCTGGTGCCTCCACTTAAGAAAAAACTGCACAAAGTACTAAATCTTAACAAAAGTAATTGTAGGTCCTTTAAATTATACTTATCGAGTAGTAATATATAGAATTAATCCAGAATTTACTTATTTATGTATGTTTTGCATGTGAGGACATGCATGTGTGTGTGTGTGTGTGTGTGTGTGTGTGTGTGTGTGTATGTGTGTGTGTGTGTTGTCCCCCACAGTATACCACAGTATGTGTGTGGAAGTCCAAGAACAATTTGTGGGAGTTCTTTCCTTCCACACTGTGAGTTTCAGGAAGGGAACTAAGGTCCTCAGGCAGTGCAGCAAGTGGTACACCATCTCACAGGCTGTAGTGATTTGGAAGAAAATGACCCCCATAGGCGCATAGGGGGTGGCACTAATAGGAGGTGTGCCCTTGTTGGAGTAGATGTGGCTTTGTTGGAGGAGGTGTGCCACTAAGGGATGGGCTTGGAGTTCTCTCAGGCTCAAGCCAAATCACTTTCTGCTGCCAGTGAACCAAGTTACAGAACTCTCAGCTCCTTCTCCAGCAATGTCTGCCTGTGTGCATTGCCATGCTTCCTACCATGAGGATAATGGACTAAACCTCTGAACCGGTAAGCCAGCCCCAATTAAATGTTTTCCTTTATAGGAGTTGCCCTGGTCATGGTGTCTCTTCACAGCAAAAATCCCTAGCTAAGACACTAGCCTACATCTTCTTTTTTTATTTTTATCAAAACAATGCTGTTGCTTGAAGGCAAGATTTGAGTGTCTCTGGAGTGACAGGGTAATTATTGACTCAATTACCTACTAAGTATTGCAAAGTAACCCTAAAGCATTCTTACAAGAAAGAAGCATCTCTGAAGATATCTTTTTAAATGTTGCCCCATTGTATTTTTGAGATGATATGCTTTTCTCTTAAGGAATGTTATTATTCCAAAATTGCCCACTTATCGTTACATTTTTCATTTTGAATTCACTAGACTGTGACTTTTCTGCAAATCTTTTATGAGCAAGGTCCCTCATGGGCCCTTTTTAATTGGTTAAGGATTATCAGCAGAGAACACTGTCAAAACTCTAGACAGTGTTTCCTGTAAAAACTTAGTGCACAAAACTTTTCCAAGGATAAGGTGTTCAGATGCAGATAAAAAAAAATGTTCTCAGGCAGTAGGCGCTATCTGAGCTTGTATTGTCAAAGCAAGATGGAGTTTCCATTAGCAGTCATGTTTTAGAAGAAGGTTGTTTTGTAAAACTAAGTTAGCTGTGTTACGATTATACTTGAAAGTAAAAGGTGCTTGGCAATCTCTGCTAATAGAATACTCTTGTAACCATTCTTTCAAAACACAGAATATCAGAAGGGATCAACCCATGAGATGCCCGAGGGTTTTCTTCTGTGGCCTTGCAAGTCTAAACAACAATTTTATCATCCAATATGAAAGAATAAATACTCACACACTTGTTGTAGGGACCCTTCTCCCAAGATCATTGTCTACATCAGAACATTCATGCCATGAGTATGCTTCGTCCTCATTCAAAATTTCCCTTTGCCTCCTTCCTTCTGTTCCTATCCTATACTCATGAATAAATTCTCAGTCCTTCCTCAATATTGATAGCAAGGCATGAATATTTCTTTAGATTTTATCATGTACATCCTCGGGTAGACACATTGGCCAACATCACTGTTTCTACATTGTTATTAGAAGGCATTTTAAAACTTGCATTAATCTTAGAATTGATGCTTTTGGCAATGTTCGTTTCCTTGGGTCTAAAAATATTTATGATCTTATACTTACCATTCTCGGGCTTATAAAAATTATTTTTGAAGCAACACTAACTTTCTAAATCAGCAGGTCACTCAAAGTAAAACATGAGCAATATTCTACACACTGTCACAATGGAGGCAGAGAAAGCAAACTGACTCTAGTGTTCCTATTATTAAGATCTATTCTCTCCCAAAGTGTCTATACCAGGTATTATAAAACCTCTCACAGGAGGCAACACTTTTTTTTGAAATCATCTTTATCTTTGACTTAGCATTCTTGTTTCCTTCCCCATTTCATTAGATGCTACAGGCCTTTGCTGTTTAACTTATATGTTTAAGAATTGTTTTTAGATGGACACATTCAATCACAAGAACCAAATGAATCATGGTCCCACTATATATCACATCAGGTCATCATATTTTGCATTTTGAACATATTTAATGTATTTTTATAACTGTTTTCATAGGCTATTTTCAGTTATTTGTTCATTGGGAGAATAATTCTAGCATAAATGTCTGAATTTAAATTTCCGCCAAACCTAATTGCATTCAGACTAGTCTTAGGTAGTCATTAATAGAGGGGGATTATTTCACTACTGCTGTTCAAGACAGTTGCCCAGGGTGCTGAGACGAGAGCCATCTGGTCCCAGTGCAGGTGCCTTCTTCATCCTTTGAGATCCTTGTCTGCTTTCGGAATGCTGCTTCAACAGTCCAGGAGAGTTGAAAGGCCTTTCATGGGGGACGAATTTCACACATCTCTTTTACCTGGAGATTTTTCATAAGCCAGCTCAGGACCTCTCTGCTTGGTATGCAATACAGAAATAACTGGGAAAGTCTCACAAATTGAATTGAACTGACCATGGATTTGAAGCTACTGCCTTTCCCACTGAGTTAAAGCCAAATAGAGTTGCCTCCCTGGGCCAAGCTTTGATCACGAGTATGGTCCTTTCCTCTGCCCGACTTAAATGCATCCAGTCTGCAGCACTGGTTTTATTTAATGTTCTTGTTCACTTCACTGGAAATGCTTTAGCTCGAGCACCTGCTGGCTGGGAAAGTGATTAGGATTTCATGGGACCGGAGCATTTCATTTGTAGTAAGCCACACCACGGCCCATAAATTAATACAGGATTATGCTCCAGCATTTACTCTGCAGGCTTGTTTTGAACTGAAAAGAAAAGGCAATTGAAGGATGAAGAAGAAAGAAGGCGATGACAAGATGAAAAGTGAACACTTTTACAGACCCTGGCAGTGTGCATTAGCATAAGCACTTTCTCGGGAAGTAACTGAGAAACTTCCACGACTGTACTATTGTCCTTTGTTAGCACAGATGAGCATCACTCTCTCCTCTCTAAACCAGACTTTTCTTACACGTGGAAAATACCTTACCCTTTGTCAAAATGTATGCAGGTTACCTTAAGTGGCTCTGAAAGCCAGTTCAGCAATTGGTGTCACAACCCCTTCTGTTCTTTGTGCTGCAGTCATTCTCACTAAGGTGTCAGAAACATGGATAAAGGTGTCTCAGAGCCTCCAGCTAAGTGCACCCAAAGCCAAGGGCTAGCAAGTGACCTTGGTCAAAGTCAAGAAAAGAAAGAGATTCACATCAATATACTCTGCCAAATAACTAAATAAACTAAATAAAATATTATAGCTGGCACACAATGAATGATCAACTAGCCCACCACCTGATTTTATATAGGTAGCAAGTTAAGAATATGTCTTTCAAAATAAAATGCTTGAAAATGTAATAAAAAACAGCAATATTTATTTCACAGGAGAATTATCAGAAATCCATGTTTTAGTATCCATTGATCAATTGGCTTAGAACATCAACTGCTTGCTTTATGTATGTGCTGATGACTGCTTTAGTTTGACAAAGAAAGAACAAAGTTGCTGCAGCAAAGATCTTCATCATTTGTATATAACTTTTCATAGAAATTGTTAACTCCTGTTTTAAGACACAAGTTTTAGGATATTGTACAAAAGACACAGAGCAATAAAGAATATCAAAAGGCAATTCTAAATTTGTGAAGGGAATACGTAAGATCACATTTAATGTGGTAATTGATTCTTATAGTGAAGATTCAAGATGAAGGTAGCAACTGAAGAAATTTACCTCTGAACTTCCTGATGTTTTCCTCTTGTCTAATGCATTCAATAGCAAAATGCTATTTCAGATGATGAACCTCTACCATAGCCCATGCACTGTATCAGGTATCTTTGGGGAAGATAGACAATGTATTTGTTTGGGTTTCATTGATGTGAAGAGATACCAGGATCATTTTAGACCCTTGTCATCAGGGTGGGAAGCATAGCAGAGTGCATGTAGATATAGTGCTGGAGATGGAGCCGAGAGTTCCACATCCTGATCTGAAGACAGCAGAATGGGACTGTGCACCACATTAAGCATAGGAGACCTCAAAGCCCACCCCACAGTGACACATTTCCTTCAAGAAGGTAACACCTCCTAATAGTGCCACTCTCTATGGGCCAAGCATTTACACACAGGAGTCTGTGAAGGCCATACCTATTTAAGCCAAGACAGACAGTAATAAAACACTCCCACAACACAATCTGTGATAGGCACATAATTTGCATGATAAAAATTCAGTAGTTAATGATAAAAATGGACTTATAACTAAGTAAACGATTCAGGGGCAAGCTGTGACAAACTGTGACTGAAACAGTAATTCATGCCTTGGCTGTTTTCCACAAGCATGATAGTAGGATGCCCCCTTGGAAGTTGGAAGGGTTCTGCCTATGAAATAAGAGATTGTACATATTCATGTAGAAATCTCTGTATAGAATTTCCCTCTAATTAAATTACATTTGAGCACAAAAGTAGAAAATAAAAAAGAGAAAATTTAACATTTCCTTTATTTACTATATCAACATTTATAAATTAACTTTATTTCTGTTTATCCCTTACTTAGCATGTATACAGAGTCACATAATGTAATCAAGCAAAAGTAAGGAGCATTCCTATCGTCTAGCAGCTGGGCATTGATCATTCTTACCATATTCCTATAGATCTTCCACCAGCTACCCTTTAGGAAGAAATTCCTCCATAAAAGAGCCTCCAATCCAGTGGATATCTAGTGACTTTTTTTCCTCCCATGAAAGATGATTTGCTACTTTTGGACTAGTATGTCAATGTATTTGGTAAGTATGTTAATCTAATACAAAGTGATTGCTGCAGAGAAAATAAAAGAGAGTTTATTCTAAGCTGAATTAAAATGACAGCAGCAGAAGAATGTGGATTTGAGTCATTCTGGATATGACAGCTTCTACTGTGGAAGAGATTATATGAATTTTCATAGTCACCGGACAAAAGAAACTCATAAATAATGCATTGATGAAGGATACTGACAGGGACAATTGAATGGACATGTTGGTAGGGAATGGACAGAATAGAGGGGAAATCTCTTCAGTAGGGTTCAAATGCTAACATAGCATCTTGGATTTGAGCTTTGGGATATCTCTGGTTCTGCTACACAGTACATCCCAGTTCACTGACATGATAGTCACAAAGATAGTGTGATACAGGTTGGTAGCAAATGGCTATTAAGGAGACTAACAAAAGCTCAGGTCATTTTGACTATCAGCCCACAACATTGCCTGTTTCCATAGTAATGAAGTTCTTGTCATTCAGTAAGAGGAGTCTTCCACAAACACGGGGCCTTTTCAGAGAACTTCAGTTCGTATGTCAGTGTTCTTTAGAGAGATACAGCCTGATAAGGCAAAGAGAGATGGACAAAGAGATGAAAGGTCAGGGGAGATAAAGTCAACAAGAAAGGGGGAGGCAGAATGTAAGGCAGATGAGGAAAAAGAGAGGAAGAGAAAGGAAGATGTTCTTTTGTGGGCATTATTCTTTGAAAGTTAAAATGTTTTCCAAAGACAACTTACTGTCATTTCATAGACAGAAATGAGGCACTTATCATATTAGATTTCTTTTCTCTTCCACCCAAGATAATCTGTCTGTGGCCAGCATGGTTGTTTTGATCTAATATGTTAGACTCACTGATTCAAAGGACAAGTAAAATGGGGTTATTACTAACATCATTGTGATTGGGTTGAGTTACTTGGATCTATTTAGCTTTGTGGGTAGGTGATCCTCTCTTTTCCATTTGTTACATGGAAATCTCACCCAGAATGCCTTTCCTGAAACTCTATTTTTAAAATGCTAGGGTTTTTTTGTTTGTTTGTTTGTTTGTTTTGGTTTGGTTTGGTTTTTTGGTTTTTACTTTATCCCTTACGTATTCTCTTTGCTTATATTTTGGGGACAAAGAGCTCCTGATACTTTAATGAAAATCTTAGAACTTCCATCCCAGTTAACTCCGAGAGAACTTTATGCTGCTGAATTCCGGATATGGCAGATTCTTACAGCTTTGTGACTAGATTCGCCGCCTTCTTGTTTGGGTTGCTGACTCAGGAAATTGACATTCTACTGTTGTGCTTTTAAAAGTATTTGCTGTGACTTCATTTTTCTCCCCTCTGACAGTTGAAGCAGAAAGGTGGATTAACTTTCTTGATTCCAATTATCTTTCCTATAGTCTATTGCAGATACGCTCCCTGTGTCAGGTAAGTTATGTGAAGAAGAAGAAGAAAATGTCATCTGGCAATGTGACAGTGTTTGAAGGAAGGTGTGAAAGGTATTTCTTGTTACTGGTAACTCTCAGAGAAGTTTTCTAAAAAGGCAAGTAGAATTCTTTTGAAATATTTTAACTGGATAGGTTTTATTTTTTTTCTGCCAAATTTACTGAAAGATTACCATGCAAATGCCAACTTTTGTTTTTAGAAAAGATGTCAATTGAGGAAGAAGGGTGTTTGACTTGACTTCTTTCTATGTTTGAGAGTTTTTTATGGAAGGTGCCCTGCATAGCTTGATAAGTCATCTCTTTTGTGTATTTGTGGCTTCAATTTTTCAGACAGTAACTCTTGTCTTGGGGATCTAAGGCCCTCACTGCTGCAAGAGGACCAGAGGTAAAGCAATGCTATGAAAATGTCTGCTAAACGTTCGATCTTATATTTCCAGGTGTTCAAATGCCTTTAGTGTACCCAGCTCCTGCTTTTTAATTAAACACAACTGCTTGGGATTCCTGGCTAGCTTTTGAAGTTAAGTTTTATTTTCTTCCAATTTTATTTTTTTGTTCAATAATCATTCATGATTATTTTCATGTGTTCGACTCTCCTATTGCCCTACTGAATCAACTTTATGTTTTTTATTAACACATTGAACAAATTTGGATACTTTTAAAATGATATCCCTTTTGAAATTATTGTTTGAAAATTTCATAGATGCATTCGCAAATGATGGCTATCCTTGTTTTGGAGGAACAACACGCGCTCGAACTTTGAGGATGGGAAAAGGAACTGTCTAAAGAGGTGGGATTAAAAAGAAAAATGTGAAGATTCTCTGTATAAACTTTGCAGAAAGTGGTCGCTAGAAGTTAGATTTGAGTTCTCTGTCTTGAAAATTACATCAGCATGTCTTTGGATGGTGTTGCAGTGTAACTGGAAAAGGAAACTACTTTAAAAGTTCTCTTGCTGGAGCTTGGGCTCTCTTAATTTCTCCACAAGGGAAATGAAAGTCATTATCTCGGAAGTCTCCCAGGGATCACAACTATACCAGGAAGACAGAAGACTGCTTGTTAACAACTGCAGTCAAAACTAAAAATTTTAAGCAGTATACTGGTTATCTTTTTACCTCTTTACTTGGCAGAAGAATTCTTATAAATTTAAATAATGCTTGATGCTAAGTATTCTTGTGCTGATGGCCAGCATTTCAGTGTAAATGCCACATTCTCAGTGAGAGTTCCTGCCTTGCCTCCCTCTTCGTATTTATTTGGTCTATAACAATTAAATAGAGATGAATCAGCTGCTTTGGCCCTCAATTTCCTCCAACTTAGTAATTGAGCATTGCCAGAATAAGAAAGCAACTCTAATCATTCTCAAGATGTCTTCCCATTCGCCACCCAATCTCCTCAGCCTAATGAGCAATCAACAGAACATTTAGTGGCCATGCTGAGGCTTCATAGTAATTTTATTGCTCTAGGCTTAGTGAACAAACAAAAAGAAGAAGAAGATCCTGTCAGATGAGTGAAAACAGGAAAAGAAAAGAAAAGACAGCAGGACTTCCTTGAATTTTAGAAAGGAAATGGGAGGACATTATATGGATTAAAAAAAAGGAAGGAACACTTGCAGAAAAAAGCAGAGTTGCAACAGGAAGACTTTCTACAGGTGTCATGGGTATTGCCCTGAAGTATATACTTCTATGTCCTTCACACCTTGGCATGGTTAAATAACCAAGTTTGATCTGCAAGATGAATTAAAAGAATGTCAGAAAGGCAGAGAAACTGAAAGATATCTTCAGGGAGATGAATGAAACCTCAAACTTGTAAGTGCATGGCTCCTTCCCAGGGTCAAGTCCTGTGCAAATAGAATTTGACATTTCCTCAGTTTTCCCTGAAAAAAAAAATCAAATGTCCAGAAAATGTGACCTGACCAGATTAGAAACAGATAAAGGAGGAAGGCAAATGGAATATAGTTTCACTGGAAATATTACTTTTTAAAATGGACGCTGTGGAGCAGCAGATACAGTGACCCATGCATTGAATCTCCACGAAAATTTTGATAAGAATTGTGTGGTGGTTCAGAAGGACAGACGACAAGCTGAAGATGTGGCTCCGCACTTAACAGCACCTGCTAAACAATCCTGGGAAACGGTTTGGGCACCAGCACCCATGTCATGAGGCCCATGAGCACCTATAACTCCTGCCCTAAAGGATCTGATGCTGCCTTCTTCTGCTCTCAGCATGTAGCTCCACACACATGCACAGGTGCTCACACAGGCACATAAACAAAGGTTTTACGTAAAAAAAAAAAAAAAAAGATTTTGAAAAAGGCAAATGAAGCTCAAACTTCATGTGATCTAAGTAAAGGACCCAACTTTTGTAGAACCCACTGCAATAATCAAATAGAAGTTCTTGCTGATTTTCTGAAGTTGCCCTTGTATTTCCTTAGTAAAAGTGAGAATCGTCGAGCTGGCAAGATGACTCCATGGTTTCGACAGACATACTTTTCTTATGGAGGTTCTAGTTTCTTTTTTTTTTATTGGATATTTTCTTTATTTACATCAAATGTTTTCCCCTCTCCAGTTCTCCCCTCCAGAAACTCCCTATTCCGTCCCCCCTCCCCATGACTCTATGAGGGTGTTCCCCCACCCACTCCCACCTTCCTGCCCTGGCATTCCCCTACCCTGGGGCATCAAACCCCCACAGGACCAAGGGCTGCTCCTCCCACTGATGTCCAACAAGGCCACTCTGTCACATATGTGGCCAGAGTCCTGGGTCCCTCTGTGTGTACTCTGTGGTTGGTGGTCCAGTCCCCAGAAGCTCCGGGATCTGGCCGATTGACACTGTTGCTCTTAGTTTCTATTCCCAAAATCCAAATGGTGACTCACAACTATCTGTAACTCCAGGTCCAGATCCAATATCCTATTTTTTTAACCTTCTGTGTCACTAAACACATATAGTATAACATATAGGCAAAACACTTATACATGTATAATGGAAAACTAAAATTTTACAAAAGCGAAACTCAAAGGACCTTTATTCTTTATTCATCATTCCTGTGTATTTATTAATATACAGGATGATGTATACAGATGATGTGTACCAGTCCAGTATATCCATTAGTTTTAATTTATTCTTATTTATTTGTTTGTTTGTTTGTTTGTTTGTTTGTTGAGACAGGGCTTCTCTGTGTAGCTTTGGCTCTTCTAAAACTCACTCTGTAGACCTTGTGGGCCTTGAACTTGGGAACCTGAATTATATTTAATAAGGAGAAAATAGTTTTCAAGATTTCTTGTTGCATTATTTCTAGGCTTTATCAAAATACAAATTATAATAAAATACATTTGGCACCAATACATAAGTTCTGTACTCATATACTATACAATCTACTAAAAAAAATTAAAAATACAGACTGTGCATAAGGACCTGTTCACTACAACATGAATATCAGATAGAGGTATCACAAGGACCATGAGATTTCACAGCATCTGCTGTGTAATTTGTGGCTCCAGAAAGGGGCAAATACCCCTCTGATCAGAGAGGGACAACTTCCTTGCGTGAGTTACCTTTCAGATGACTGAATCATATTCAAAGGGCCCTCAAGCCTCCTCCTCACCCAGGAAAAGCAATCCAGGTAAATGTTCATAGAGTTCTTCAGAAATCCATTCTGAAGCGTGTACCTTTTTATCTCTCAAAAAGCCTTAGTAAATATCAGTGATTTAAAAGCACACTTCAGTGCCGCATCAAGGACCATACTTGCTGACAACAGCTCATTTACAACCCGAAGAAAACTGTCTGAGGTAAAACCTAGGAGTGTAGGTTTTAAGATATCTTAGCAGTTGAAACGTGACAGGATTGATGTGAAAATGTTCTGGCATTAGTGATATTTACCACAGTAGCCCAACATGAAAGCATCAGGGTCACTTCTTGATTTCCTTACACTTTGTTACTCCCCAAATGTGTAAATATGATTGACTGTGTGGAAGATGTTCCTGGTAGTTTCATCCTAAATCCAGAGTGATGAATGACTTGCAGACAATTCTGAACCATCTGCCAATGGTCTCTAATACTACCGAAGAAAATTTTTATTATGAATACAAATCACCTCTAAAACTCACAATACATCATGCTGAGTAATATCACAATAAGAATGAAGAAAAAATTGAGTCTCTAAATAGGCACATGCTTTTATGTACTTTGACCAGAAATTTTATTTTCTTTCTAATCGCTGCATCAATCGCGCAATAAATATCATTATGGAAAATGAAAAAAAAAAAAAACACCTGAAGCACTTACTTGAAAACTTGATTTTTTAAAAAAATAATAAAACAATGTATAGCCTCCTATTATATTAAATTAGTTAGATATTAGTGCTAAAATTCTTATTTAGATCTAGAATAATGATGATCTTCCACCTGGGCTGATTTGAAAAGAACTCCTTATGAGTACTCTCATTTGAACCTTATAACAATTTCCAGTAATAAATATTTATACTTGGGAAGTGGAACCATGATGTTAGAATTATGCTTTTGTTAGCTCAAATGTTACAAATTATTAAAATCACAGGACTTTGATTGTTTGGGAATCATATGTTAGCCTTACCACTATTCATCTGAATAAAGTTGGGGATCCTAAACTTAAAAGCTCTTGGTGTTATTTGCTTCATGGCTTCCTCAATCAAGAGTATTGAGTGGCCATGGCTAGCTGATTCTCCCTGGGGTCTTCTATACCATTGGATGCGGATTTTGACAAAGCTTGCACTTGTCAGAAGGGCCAGCTGGGCTGGCTGCATGGCAGCATCACAGGGCTACAGTGGGAAGGCTTTGCAGTCTCAGAGCTCAGCTAGGCTCTACTCTGGAGCCCTTCCTCCTCCATTATTGTTGGAGACAATTACTCTCTACTCAAAGCAAACTGGCAGCTGCAGCGTACTTTCATCACTACCTGCCTCAATGTTCCCAAATGAAAGACACACACACACACACACACACACACACACACACACACACACACATGCAGTCTTATATTTTTTCTCTTTTTGTATTAGATATATTCTTTATTTAATCTCAAATGATTTCCCCTTTCCTGGTTTCTCCCCTCCGAAAATCCCATAAGCCATCTCCCCTCCCCCTATTCCCCAATCAACCTCCCACTTCCCTGTCCTGGTATTCCCCTACACTGCTGCATTGAGCTATTCCTCCCTTTGATGTCCAACAGGTCCATCCTCTGTTGCCTAAGCCTCTGGAGCCATGTGGAACACCATATGTATTATCTGGTTGTTGGTTTTGTCCCTGGGGGCTCTGGGAGTACTGGGTGGGTCATATCGTTGTTCCTCCTATGGAGCTTCTGCTCCTTGGGTCCTTTCTCTAGTTCCTCCATTAGGGACTCTGTGCTCAGTTCAATGGCTGGCTGAGAGTGTTGCCCTCTGTATGTCTCATACACTAGCAGAGCCTCCCAGGTGACAGCTATATCAGGCTCAGGTCAGCAAGCACTTGTGGGCATCGATAATAGTGTCTGGGTTTTGTAACTGTATATGGATTGGATCACTAGGTAGGGTAGTCTCTGGATGGTCATTCCCTCAGATTCTGCTTCATATTTGTCTCTGTATCTCCTTCTGTGGGCATTTTGTTCCTCCCTCTAAGAAGGACCAGAATATCCACACTTTGTTCTTCCTTCTTCTTGGGCATCATTTGATATATGAATTGTGTCTTGGGTATTCCAAGCTTCTGGGCTAAAATCCACCTATCAGTGAGTGCATACCATGTGTGTTCTTTTGTGATTGGGTTACCTCACTCAGGATGATATTTTCCAGTACAACCCATTTGCCTAAGAATTTCGTGAATTCATTGTTTTTAATAGCTGAGTAGTATTCCATTGTGTAAATGTACCACATTTTCTGTATCCATTCCTCCATTGAGGGACACCTGGGCACACCTATTCTGCCTTATATTTTAACATGGCTTAAACAGCTCAATGGTTCAGCCACTTCCAAACCTCCAGGTGGCTGAAGTACTTTCCGATAAATCCAACTCATCACTTACTAAAACCTATATTCCATCTTTATTGCCTCAGACCTGGGCCTGCAGCCCTCCTCAGCCACAGTTCCTGACTCTTACATGACTGCTATGCTCTCTCTTCTGCACCTCTCAGGCCCAGTCTTTATTCCTTTCCTTTCCCAACAATGTGGCTCTGTTATCTTCCTCCTCTCTCATTTCCTTTCTTGAGAATACTAAAGTCCCACCTCTGTCTCCCTGCCCAGCCATTGGCCACTGGAAATGGCTTTATTTACCAATTAAAACCAACTAGGAGCAGGGACTCTTAGCATCTTATGTGTGTGGATTCTCATGCACTTTAGAGGATCCAATTAACATAATACAAGCATTAGACAAAATCCCTTTTCATCCATTTAAATGGATTTTCTCTCACATATACAATGAACATAGTTACAACAGTTATATGAACTATATATAAGGTTATGTACACTAATAACATCAATTTTGTCAATTTGGGTTCATTATTCTAGCATCAATCCTAACTTAAAGTGTTTACAAGTCTATACACAAATTATATTTTGATTTTAACTTGTATTACCATCTCAAAACCCTCCTTTCAAATCTAGATGATCCTCTTTAATGCTAAGTAGGTGAAATTTGATTATAAAATTATAACTAGTCTTCGACCCCATCATAAATTTGAGAATGAATTAAATATTACACGAATATATAGGAAGCATAAAAATATAGCTTCCGAAATGTAAACAATTTGACTTCCTGGACAGTCCTATATTCCTCAAAACTTTGGAGCATCTGTCTTCAGCCCTCTAGTCCAGAACCATTTAACAGACCTTAAGTGAATTATTAAGGACTAGCTTACTCTGTATTGGCAGAGCTAAGCTGTTGGCTATCCTAGATCATGTGTTTGCTTACTTTCTTTAATTTGTTTGTTTGTTTGTTTGTTTGTTTGTTTCTTTCTTTCTTTCTTTCTTTCTTTCTTGCTTGCTTGCTTGCTTGCTTGCTTTATAATTTTTTTGTCTGATGATGATTAGGGCAATTTTTGTCCAGTGGCTACCTTGTCATAATTGGAGCAACTCCACATGTAGGCTATGATGTTCAATATCTTCTTTGAACTATGAAGGAGCAGATATATGTCCTAGTTAAAAGATCTATTAATAATGAAACGATTTTAAATATCATATTTTGTGAATTTTTGATGTGTTTGTTTAAGTAAGATTTTATTTGCTTCAAAGAGTGTCTCAGCAGGGTACAACTTGGTATGATCTAGTTTGTAGAACTGCATGTTGTTTCTCTCTTTACACTAAGGTAAGTCACCCCAAGCTCATTGTGATGTTGAGATTGTCAAATAAGTATACCTCTTCATTTCTAAGCACACTGCATACCAAGGACACTTGTTCTCTTTTATTTCATTTCAACCTAATATAACATTTATTGATATTAAACCCAAGTTGAGTTTTAGTAACAAAAGTCAAAAGAACTCTAAACCACTTGATTTTGCTAGAGGCAAAATACTATTTGATTCCATCAAGTAATCTGGAGATAAGAAGTGCAATTAATTTTCTTCTCTGTTCAAATAAAACAATTTTGACTAAAGAAATGTTATCCTACTATCAGCCATATTCACACAACACAAGAGTAGAAAAACATGATTCTAAACAGAGGTGAAGATATGATCCAGTTATTTGCTGAAGAGAATCACCTCAATACTTTCTGTAAGGGGAACCTGCTTCTTCCCTTATAAGTCACAAAAATAATAGGATAAACTTCTGAGAAGCCTACCAACTTTGTCTTTCTGGCATCTCAGTAGCTCTTTCTCAAAGTGAATAGAGAAAGCATGATGTACTGAATTTAAAATGTTTCCTCTCTGAAAAGGTATTACAGAGTAGAGTACAGTATGAGTAGCCCTATATGTCCTATGTTCTGCAAGCAGAAAGGCGTGTGTGTATATAGTATGGTATTTCATGTTTAACCATCTCTTTATTCTATTTCCTTAATTGCACGCATTGTGTGTGTGTGTGTGTGTGTGTGTGTGTGTGTGTGTTTGTGTCTGTCAGACTGTCTGTCTCTGTGTAGCTATATGTACTTGAATTCAGGGGCCCACAGATACCAGATGAGGTCATTGAATCTCTTGGAACTAGAGTTACAGGTTGTTATGAGCTGCTTGACATGAGTGCTGGGAACTAATCTTGGGTCTTCTAGAAGGCAATAGATTCCCTTAACCAATGAACAATCTCTCTGCTCCCTCAATTATCTCTGGCTACTTAGACACAATAGATGGGGAAGCCTAAATGCAATTAAATTTAAAACATACAATTTGGTTCTAGATGATAGTTTGCATTTGTATTCTGTATAAAAGTTTTTAGAGTGTTTACTAAGTTAGGTTCTTTTCATCCTCACACCAACTCTGTGAGGTGCACATACTCAGTATTTGTAACTTTTGTTTTATGATAATGTAATGATATTTCAAAAGGCTGCATGACATCACTACAAAATGGGCAAAGAGGACTAGAATCAGGGCCTTAATCACACAATGATTAAACCAAAGAAAGACTAGTAAAAGAAGACAAACAAGAATTAGGTTTGGTTGTTTGACTGGAGTAGGTGTGATCTCTTAAAAATCCAGGTGCCCCTCTTCTGGTCTAAGCTGGTGCCCTGAGTAGACTTTGGTCACTAGCTCTGTACCCAATTCAACAACACCAAGATGAAGTTAGACTCCCAGAAGCTCTAACACACCTAGGATCATAGGTGAGGAGGCCACAAAACCCAGCCCAAACTAGGAGTAAATGGGACCCTCAGGGATCCAAGGACACTGGAACTCTGCTTGGACAGTGGCACCAGTCCCTTCCAGTCTGATCCAGGGCCCTTTGCAGAATTTGGGTGCTAGCTCTGCACCAAGTTCCACAACTCCAAGAGGAAGCTCAACTTCCAAGGAAGCTCAACTTCCAGGTGCTCTAACATGCCCAGCATCATAGGATCACAGAATCTCAATATCTCAGGAGCTTGGTCACACCAGGATTTTAGGATCCCAGAGGCAGCTTGATTCCCAGGATCTCTTACACCCAGGATCTCAGGATCACAGGATCACAGAGAAAGCTCGAATCTGAGGAGTTGTGACGATACCAAGATAACAGGGGAGACAGGCTCCAGTCAGAAGCCATGAGTGCAGGTAGCACGAAAGAACAAGATACAAGCACAAGAATATAAGCAACAGAAACCAAGATTACTTGGTATCATCAGAACCCAGTTCTCCCACCATAGAAGAAAATAGTCAAGGATTTAAAAATGGAAGTAGAAACAATAAAGAAATCACAACAGGAAACTACCAAGGAGATAGAAAAACCTAGGAAAGACATCAGAAGTCATAGATACAAGCATCATCAGCAGAATATAAGAGATAGAAAAGAGAACCTCAAGTGCAGAAGATACCATAGAAAACATTAACCCAACAGTCAAAGAATATGCAGAAATGAAAAAGCTCCTAACTCAAAACAATCAGGAAATGCAGGACACAATGAGAAAACCAAACCTAAAGATAATCGGTATAGAAGAGAGCAAAGATTCCCAACTTAAAGGGCCTGTAAATATCTTCAACAAAATTATAGAAGAAAATATCCCTAACCTAAAGAAAGAGATGCCCATGCACATAGAAGAAACCTACAGAACTCCAAATAGACTAGACCAGAAAAGAAATTCCTCTGATCACATAATAACCAAAATACCAAATATACAAAACAAAGAAAGAATATTAAAGGCAGTAAGGGAAGGTCAAGTAATATATAAAGGCAAACCTATCAGAATTACACCAGACTTCTCACCAGAGCCTATAAAAGCCAGAAGCAAGATAGTACAACCACTCTGGAAATCTGTCTGGTGGCTCCTGAGAAAATTGGAGATAGGATTACCTGAGGTCCCAGCTATGCCACTCCTAGGAATATATCCAAAAGATGCTCCAACATATAACAAGGACACATGTTCCACTATGTTCATAGAAGCCTTATTTATAATAGCCAGAAGCTGGAAATAACCCAGATGTCCTTCAACAGAGGAATGGACACATAAAATGTGGTACATTTACACAATGGAGTACTTCTCAGCTATTAAAAACAATAAATTCATGAAATTCTAAGGCACTGGATGGAACTAGAAAATATCAGTGAGGTAACCCAGTCACAAAAGAACACACATGGTGTGCACTCACTGATAAGTGGATATTAGAATAGAAGCTCAGAATACCCAAATAGAATTTACAGACCACATGAAGCTCAAGAAGAAGGAAGACCAAAGTGTTAGTGTTTTTGTCCTTCCTAGAAAGGGTAACAAAATAGTCATGGGAGCAAATATGGAGATAAAGTATGGAGAAGAAGCTGAAGGAAAGGCCATCTAGTGACTGTCCCACCTGGGGATCCATCCCATATATCATCATCAAAAGCAGACACTATTGTAGATGCCAAGAAGTGCATGTTGACAGGAGCCTGACATAGCTGTCTCCTGAGACTCTCTGCCAGAGCCTGACATATACAGAGGCAGATACTGGCAGCCAACCATTAGACTGAGCATGGGTTCCCCAATGGAGGAGTTAGAGAAAGGACTGAAGGAGCTGAAGGGGGGTTTGCAACCCCATAGGAAGAACTACAGTATCAACCAGAGCTCCCAGGAACTAAACTACCAACCAAAGAGTACAAATGGAGAGACCCATGTACCCAGCCATATGTGTAGCAGAGGATCGCCTTGTAGAGCATCAATGGGAAAAGAGGCCCTTGGTCCTATGAAGACTTGATGCCCCAATGTAGGAGAATGCAAATGGTTAGGTGGGTGGGGGCACAACCTCCCTCATAGAAGCAGGCGGCAAGGGGATTGGTTAGGGGTTTTCTGGAAGGACTTGGGAAATGGAATAACATTTGAAATGTTAATAAATAAAATATCCAATAAAAAATCCAGTTGATCTCAAGAATCAAAGGTGTTCTTCAACAAGAAAGCACATGGACTAAGGAAGCACAGAAACTGGCCACCATATGCTCTTACTGCCTCAGTGGCACTGGTGATATAACAAACCACAGCCAGAGCTCTCTACATTTTTCCCCGCTTTTCTCTGAGTATCTACTTAATTACTAAATGTCTATTCTCAGTTCTCTTCCTATTCGTGCTATTCACTAGGTTTTGAGAAAGAAATCAGTTGATCCTCAAGCATGGTTGTGATTGTGTGAAAAGTCCACAAGAGGAAGATAACACATAAAGGAAGGGATGTGGCAGGCATAGATAGCCCTTGGGAGGGATTTTGCTGTTTTTTTAGAATGTTGTCAACATAGCATAATTTCAGGCTTTTTTATTGGATATTTTATGTATTTACCTTTCAAATGTTATCCCCTTTCCTGGTGTCCTCTCCAGAATTCCACTATCTCATCCACTCTCCCCCTGCTTCTAGGATGGAGCCCCCCCCCCTACGTACCCACTCCTGCCTCCCTGCCCTGGCATTCCCCAACACTGGACCTTCACAGGACCAAAGGTCTCCCTGCCCTGACATTCCCCTACACATTGACCCTTCACAGGACCAAGGGCCTCTCCTATTGATGCCAGACAATGCCATCTTTTGCTGCATATGTGGCTGGAGCCACAGGTCCCTCTATGTGTACTCTTTGGTTAAAGGAAGGACTGAAGGAGCTGAAGGGGTCTGCTTATTTTCAGTTTTAAAATAAACTTGGATTATCTTACAGTGTAGCTTTGAATAATATGAAGACATATTTGCCATGGGGTCAACAATGTTAGACTAACTTATGCTTCCCTTTAGATGACTACTTTTTGGTTTTGCTTTACTTCAGGGTGACTGTCACTATGTAATCATTTACAAGCAGGTGATGATTGGGTTAAGTCAGAACCCACAACCGTGATGTACCAAGGAATCCTATTTACTTTAAAATAATCCATGCTATACTCCAAGGTCCATTCTAACAGATCAGTGGGAAAATTCATCTTAGTCTGTTGAGGGTTTAACATTTCAGAGTCCTCAAAGTTCCATGTGCTTCAAAAGAAGCTTCCAGAGGTGAACATGAGGGAACAGTCACCACCATCACCAGTCCACCTACATCCCTCAGAGGTATTTGGATCCCAGATCTGCTTGATTTCCTGGTATTTGATTTTAGTCCTTCTGTTCCACTCAGAGCTTCTGATAGTGCTCTGTAGATCAGTAGAGTCTTGTGCAACCTATCCTTCTAGGGCAATGTCCTCAGACACTGGGCAGACACGTGTTTCTCTTCCTTCTGCTCTGGTGTCCAGGATTTAAAAACAATGTCCAGGAAGAGTTATTTATAACCAACTTTGCCTGCTCTCTCACCTACACAGGGAGTTGCAAAGGTCTGGTTATCTGGTTGGCCAAGATTTGAAACTACCAAAAAGGAACAAAAAGAATTGAAATCTGTATCAACAAGTTATGCAGCAAGAATGTGCTTCATGTCTCAACTTTCCCAATGCTCAGGTATGAAACCCCCAGAAATAGAACGTTAAATACTCTCTTGCTTCTTTTCTAACTGATTTTAGATGGAAATTATCTATGAAGCAATATACCTGTATTCTCTTGGGTAGATAAATATTCTAATTGGATTAACGGTTTCTATCATTGCTGAAAGTATTTGAGGAAAATAAGTGGGTCACAGATAAACCTTGCACATACAGAAAAAAGAGAGAGAGGGTACTTTATAGATAATGGTTACAGTATAGTCAACTCTAAGGGATCTAGAATCACTTAGGAAATACATCTATAGGAACATCTTCAAGAGATTTTCAAGGTTGGGTTAACTGAAGTAGGAGCTCAATCCCAAGTGTTAGCAGCATCATTCCACGTGCTGGATAAATAGGCTGGACTAAAATGGAAAAAGCCAGCTAAGCCCCAGCATACTTCTGTTTTTGCTTTGTAAAAATTGAAGCAATGTAACCTGCTTCCTTAAGCTGTTATAGTCCTCACCATGATAGACTATATTTTTGAACTATGAGCCAAAGTAAGCTGTTCCTTCTTTAAGTTGTTTTTAGTAAGCATTTTATTGCTGCAGTGAGAAAAGTAATGAGTCCATGTACAGACAGATGGACTAGTAGTGTACAAATGGGAAGGCTACAAACAGCAACGAATTAAAAGACCTTGTACTTTCTCTTCCCTTGATCCACAGCCTCTCCTGTTTAGACTGTCTTGTTCTAGGTTTGTGTTTCTCCACAGGTTTCCTATAACAGGGGTTTCTGAAGTACTTCTGTGTTTCTTGGATCTTCTAGTCTGCGACTAGACCTAACTCCAGTCCCTTGGTTTCATATTCATGATCCATTACCCACTGAACCTTCATTGTACTACTGAGTGTCTTGCTGACCTTAAGCAAGCTTATTTCTACTCAGCAGGCTTATTTTTAGTCTTCTGTATATATGCCCAGAGAAACCTCTTCTCCATATATTGGCTTCTGTGCTATCCTTACTAAAGCAATGGCATTGCTGCTATAGACAATATACTACCTCCAGGTCTCACTAATATCCTAAGATTTGTATGAAAATTATCAGATTTTTCTAGCATATCCCAATGCCTTCTTTTTATGAATCACTATAATATCTCTGGTAATATATATTTGATAATTTTCTGTGCTTTAGTGAAGTTTCATTAAAAGAGTCTATATTGAAAAATTCCATAACCCCTCCAAGGTTGTATTTAGACAAAGTGAAAAGATGTTAAGTACAGATAGGTAATGCATATCAATACACCTCTGAAACCACTCTAGATGCTGTCAATCAAGTTATCCAAACAGATCACAGGAGTGGCCTGAGAGCAGAGGGGAAATAAACGAAAACCGCATCTGCTTCTTTATGCTTTGCCCATGTCTGCAGGCAGCACTTTGTAGATTCAGGTCTGGTGTCCTGGACATCTTCAACTACTGCTTCTGCCTCTCTTCCTCATTCTCAATAGCCATGAGTGTTCCCTGAAAGCACCTTTACTGTGACAAAGGTTACTCTAGTCCCTTGTTCTAAAGGTAAGTTTTATATATGGTAGAGTCAGTGATCTCAAACTAAGAAACATGTGCCCAATATCTGATTCTAAAATTTTGTACATGTATCTCATAATGACATGGCCCGCTTTTTTTAGAATCTGTGACTGAGAGAACACAATATTAACCCTAGGTTTCAGCTAGAAGAAATAAAGATAATAAAGGCTCTAGATGGAGAGGAAGAGAGACATTTTTAATATACCTGAACTTGCGGCTAGTGAATCCACATTAACCAAAGAGTTATTAATATAGTTCTATATACAAAAGAGCTACGTATTATAGGACGAGTGGCAGACTTACAAATGTTTGGACCTGCAATAACAGAATCATAAATGTCATGATTTCCATACTTGGTACAAGTGTATCATGGCACTATGAGAGAGATGTACAGAAGTGTCCATTTCACTTAAGAATAACTTTCACCATGGAAAAAATATAAAACCTTCAAAGCTCTTAGAGGTAGCAAGAGCTAATAATTGGGTCCTAGTCCACATTCGTCTGCATTTCTTTCTTTATACCCTACTTTTCTGACCAGCAACTCTCACTGCCTTTCATCCACATTTTACAAGAGTTCTGCTGCTTCCAGCTTCATCTTTAGCTTTCAAATCATCCTTTCAGAAGGTCTGAGATAATTTTCCCAAGAAGAGCTTTCTGATCTGAAACAATTGTGAGATCTCCATTGCTTGTAGTTCCTATACAGCGTGGCAGATGGGAAGGGTTTCAAAGAGAGGACAAGTACAGGAACCAAGAGAAAGACCATTAAGAGTGTGGCATGAGACTCACAGAAATAGGACTCTGGAAAATGGCAAGCTAAGAAGAGATATGGCAGAGTCAGTAATGATGGAAGGAAAGGAAATGAGTGAGGAAAATGGTATGGGCTTGAAAGGGTGATTCATGGGAAATTTTTAAGGTCTAAAAGGAGCAACAGTTTAATGGGGTGGATATAAAACTAGAAAAATCCCTCTCTGTGAACTGGTGACTGTAAAACCTGTAAATTACTTCAGGCTGGACGTGGATGTACTTGTAGATAATAGTCTTATATAATACTATGTGGGATAGTTCTCTAGTATTTGAAATACACCATAATTCTTTTGACAGTAATATGTTGAGCACAGTTATTCCTTTCTTTGTGAAAGTAGACTCAGAGAGGGGTATCATAGACAATCATAGGATGATTAAGAATATCACTCCAACTGAAACAATGACACTTGATTCTATCTATGAATCTATCACCTATTAGCTTGCCCAATGCATATATTCTTTCTAAGCGCAAAGTTGATGTCTCTAAAATGGGAGATGTGATAACTCACATCTGGGATGTGAAATTGAGGAAGATATGTTTGTATAGAACTGCATTGAGCCATGGTACTTGAAAAAAGGTTACAAATATATGAGCCTTCCATATTAATTTGAAATAAAGAACAAATGCAAGGGAGCAGAAGCTGGAGAAGGGAAGTAATAAAAATATCAGAACAACATAAACACTCTTTAGAAGTCCTGGAGATTTGAGGATTTGTGTCAGGAACTACTGACAGTAGAAAAACTAAGAAGAGGACACACACATTAATACTAAAGCACGTGGTGTTTATACAAAGTGAAAACTCAAGAAAGGGTCAAAAGGTATCTTAAATATTCTTTTCATACAATTGATTGTTAAAGTCAAGGCACTTTAAGAGAAGTGTAAAGCAGTTACAGAGGCTATGTATGGGTTTAAGAACAGATGATTGAAAAAACAAACAAATGAACAAACAAACAAAACAAAACAAAAAAACAACAGATGATCATAGCCTGAGACAAAGTTCAACTGATCGCTGAGCCTGCTGTTCACTGTACCCTTTCAATTTGCAAATTAATTTTCTAGATAATTCATTATCTCTTTCTCGCTCCTTCTCTCTCTTCTTCTCTAAGAGATAAAAACATATGGAATTATCTAGAATATATGTATATATATTCTCTATATATTTTACACATATATTTCAAAGATATATAAAATTCAAGTATATATAAAAACCCTATGTCGTCCTTCACACCATGGGAAGAAAATATTACATACTGATAACTGAAAAGAATGTGTTTGAATTACTAATAACTAATGGCAACAATGAAAAACCAGAACATGGTGATATTTTGAAAACTACAAAAACTGGATATTCTCAAGTCAGCTAAATATCAGGCCTGACCTTTCACTCCAGGCCCAAAAGCATCACGAGAGTTAATTCAGCCCACTTTAAAAGGGAAAGGCTCAATGCTTCATGGTCAATAAGGCTACAAAGCTGTTCCCTGTGGCAACTTGAAAGACAGCCATGGACGGGAGACCAGTAAAGCTCAAGACATTTATCTCCAGGCATTTCTTTGGCCTGCCTGAAACTCCTCCTCATGTCATCAATCTCTTGATGTACTCTTAGAAAATCACTATCCTCCTCTTCTTAGCTGGGGGACTTCTCTCCTTCTTCAGACCCCAAGCATCAGCCACGTGTTGATGTTCTATCAGATTTGACAGTAGCTTGGAAAGACAATGTGTATGAAAGGAGTGTAAAACCCCTGCCTCCTGTCCTAAGTTTCACCATTCAACTGATGTTGTCAGTGTGGTTTTACGGCTGAAGTTACTTTTATCAAACAAGTTAGGGACTAATGCATTGTAACCCGTAATCGGACACATGGCTTCGTCACGTCAGTTCTCCTGGTATTATTAGTCATCTGATATTCTTAGCGTTATTTTATTTTAGGGAATAAATGAATGCTCACATGTGAAAATGTTGTAAAAAAAATAGGTTATCCTTAAATGTGTTTAATGATTTTTCACAGGCTAAGAAATCATAAACAGATGCTTTACTTTTATAATAGTGTTAACCTTTGTTTATGACCTAGTTTTTGCTGGCAACTTGTTATTTATAGAGAAGAGTGATGTAACATGAATCAAGGAGTTTAACTTTGCTCAGATGATGCTAGTGTACCCCACTCCGTAAATCCAGAGCTTAGCAAAGTTCTGCGTATTTAGATGAAATTTAATAAACTGCAATCTCTAATCTTTTCTTCATGCCCATTAGCAAATAAATGTTTATTTTTCTTCCTGTATACCATGTTTTTGTAATAATCAATAATAATTTTAAAGACTAAATAGAACTAATCCTCAATAAACCAAATGGCTTCAGGGAAAAAATGCTGATAAATTCAAGTAACATTTTTGAATGCATCCATTGTTATTAAGAGGCAATTATGCAAGTCAGTATTTACAGTTTCTTTATTGTTTGCTTGAAACAGAGTCTTAAGGAGCCTTAAACTCATTGTATATAGAACACCTTCAATTTCCTGGTCTTTCTGCCTCACCTTCCAAATGCTGAGATTACAAATAACACAGTCATGGGCCACCATGCCTATCTTTGATTCAAAAGATTTTTTATTTAACTTTTTCAATATCATATTTGTATTTGTGCTATTACATCCTTTCACTTACATGTACATAGTGAGCACTGCATTTACGGCTAGAAAATGTGCAAATGTATTTTACTCTACCTACTAACTTATTTATAATTTCACGTAAGTAGTAATCATATACTTTTCTTTAGCCAAGGTTGTACCTTTTTTTTTTACTTTTGTTTTTTCAGTCCATTTGTTATCCCCTTCCCAGTCTGCTCTCCTACAGTTCCTCACACCATTCCTGTCTCCAGGAGGATAGCTCCACCTCCCACCCCAGCGCACCCCTGCCAGGCCTCCCAATTCTCTGAGGCCTCAAGCCTCTCGAGGGACCAGGCAGTCCTCTGCTGTATATGTGGCGGGGCCTCAGACCAGCTAGTGAACGCTGCCTGGTTGCTGGCTCAGTGTCTGAGAGATCTCAGGGGTCTGGGTTAGTTATGACTGCTGCTCTTCCTACGGAGACTCCCTCTTCCTCGGCTTCTTCCGGCCTTTCCCTAAGTCAATCACAGGAGTCCCCAACTTCAGATCTACCTGAAGACCCATCTATACCACTCTTGGGCATATACCCAAAAGATGCACCATCATACCACAGGGGCATGTGCTCCACTATGTTCATAGCAGCCTTATATGTGATCACCAGAAGTTGAACTCCAGATGTCCCACAATGGAAGAATGGATACAGAAAATGCGGTTCATTTACAAATGGAATACTATTCGGCTATTAAGAACGAGGACATCGTGCAAGCAAATGAATGGAACTAGAGAGTATTATCCTGAGTGAGGTAACTCAGACCCAAAAGGACATGTATAGTATGTACTCACTAATAAATGTATAATAGCAAAAAAAAAAAAAAAATTACAGAATACCTAAGGTACAATCCACAGAATGCAAGGTTAACAAGCCAAAGAGCACAAGTGAGGATGTCTCAATCCCACTTGGGAGGGAGAAAAAACAATCATGGGAGGTAGAGGAGGGAGGGACCTGGCTTGGAGAGTGGAAGGGGAGGGGAAAGGGAACAAGCTCCGGTTTGCAGGGAGGGGATACAGGAGAGAAGCCCCGAGGGCCAGCAAAATGAGTAGAAATATGTAACCTCGGGGGAGGGAAGTAGGAGAACCCTCTAGAAAGTACTAGAGACCTGGGATGTGAGAGACTCTCAGGACTCAAAGGGATCTTAGATGAAATGCCCAGCAGTGGGGAGAGGGAACGTGTAGAGTCCATCTTCAATAAAAAACCCCATCAAGTGGAAGGATGGGGTTGCCATCTCACAGTCAAAACCTCTGACCCGAATTGTTCCTGTCTGAAGAACTGCAGGGACCAAAAAGGAAGAGACTGAAGGAAATGAGGTCCAGTGACAGGCCCAACTTGCGATCTGTCTCAAGGGGACAACGCAAGGCCTGATACTGTATTTGATGCTAAGGTGTGCTTAAAGACAAATGCAGACACTTACACCCAACCGATGGACTGAAGATTTGTGTTCCTGTATTGGTTTTTTCATAGAAAACAATGAAATGCCCTTTCTGAACTCCCCAATTAAATTGTACGATGCAGCAGAAGTTTGTTGACCTTTTACTTCCTCTCCATTCATTTAAAGGAGAAAAATATTCCAATTGCTGAAGGAATCCTGGTTAAGTGCTCTTCCCATGTGCAAGAACCTCAGAAATATCACAAGAACAAAACAAACAGACACAAGCCTAGAAACATGCCCAACACAGAGAGGCCTGACCAATGCCCATCGACTTTTCTAATAATGCTAGAAAAGCCGAGAAAGCTTCTTACAAAACACTGAAGTCTAGGCTGGGCTCTGGACGCTCACATCTTTAATCCCAGCTCTCAGGACAATAAGGATGGAGGATAGGAAGTGGGAAGCCAGCCTGCCCCACATGAGAGAACTGTGTCTTAAATGTTAACTCCCATCAGTAAAAGTAACGATCCCTGCCTCTTAACTTTAAATGGGTCTGATTTAATTGATTTGGCTTTGACCTTGAACACAGTTATCATCCACAAATGATCTCTCGATACTGTTTCATTTTAATACAGGGTTAGGTATCCCCAGTGTCAGGCCAGCATTTCAAGTGTGATTTAGAGGGCCTTGGGTGGGGTTCGGGGAGTGTCCCGAAACAGTGTCATATTGTTCATGAATTCAAAATTCAGTACACAATAAAAGTGAGGTTCATTTGATTCTTTCCTGTATTGATATTTGCAATAATTGTGAAAAAAAGAAAGAAAGAAAGAAAAAAGCAAAAGGGCTAAACCGTTGTGCCTTAAAAATCAAGTTGGTGGCACCAAATGGGACTCGCTATCTTGTAATTTTCATAGAACATAATTTGAGGTTAAGACAGAAAGAAGGCATGCTTCTCTAGAAAAGTCAGTGTGGAAAGAGATAAACTCAATTTTGTTACATATCAACTCTTCAGTCTCTATCTTCTTAATATTCTATGTAAAAAAAAATTGAAATCAACCACAAAGTACATTTGCTGTCTACCAAAGTATAATATCTTGAGGAAAAACACTTGTGGCTTTAGCAAGCTAAAATTAGCCTATGTTTTCACAAAACAGCACTGTAATCTGAAACAGTACAAACTGCTGTTATATAGATATTGTGTTTGGCAGATATTTTATTGAAAATTATTGAAGTAAACCTGATACTTTGAGGAAGGTGTCAGCTGTGTTCTAAATAGTATGATTTGAATTTTCATGTGATAATTAAATTTTTTGAAAACTTAACATCCATTACTGTGAAATTTACCAGTTTCCAGTTACTCAAAGGCTTTTGTGATAAAATCATTATGTATGATAACAAATATGATTTTTATAATGTACAAAACAATTGTCACTTTTTCTTTATGTGTGTTGTCTGTGTTTGGGGTCTCTGTTTTTCTCTCTCTGTTTCTCTCTCTGTCTTTCTCTGTTTCTCTCTCTGTCTCTCTGTCTCCCTGTCTCCGTGTCTGTCTGTCTGTCTGTCTGTCTGTCTGTCTGTCTGTCTGTCTCTCTCTCTCTCTCTCTCTCTCTCTCTCTCTCTGAGTGTGTGTGTGTGTGAGTGTGTGTGTAGCCTACAGAACAATCTCAGATAATAACCTTCAGAATACTATCCACTCATTTGAGACTGAGCCCCTCATTAGTCTAAAGCTTATCAGTTAGGTTAGAATTACTAACCATTGAGCACCAGATATTTTCCTATCCCTGCCTTTCCAGTTCTGGGGTAACAGGCATGAACCACCACTTTGTACATGAGTGGGGATTGAACTCAGATCCGCACATTTACAGGGCAAAGTCAAAGAGAACTGAATAAATATTGATTTGTCTGCACAGTAGAGAGCTGTAATCCCAGGCCTGAAACAACAGTGGTCTAACCAGAGGAGTTTGAGACTCCTCTGTTGAAAGAAGATGCAGATATGTTGGCTGTTGTAAATTATTCTGATTCTGAAAGAGAGTCAGAATTTGCTCTGAGATGTCTGTCCTTGACTGACTATCTCTGATACATATGAGACGGTGTTCAAAAGCATTTTGGAGGTTGCTAAATCGCGAGGCAGAGAGGGGGAAATCAAACCTTGCTTTTTTCTATGTAGTGCTTACCTTCCCCCAAGTTCCTTTCAGTAGTTTAGCTGATTATTGTCAGTGCAGTATTTGAGAGGGTGACTGAGGATCTCTGATAAACTGCTTGACTTCTGTTTATCCTTATGGCCTTGGATACATCTCAAATTATTGATTTCCATAACTGAACACTAGAACAGCAGGATAAACTTGACAAGTTTCCAATGCATCCTTGGAATCCAGAAGAATAATGAAGTGGTGCCTTCTGAGAAGTGATTATGTCTTGGAGGTCTCTGTATGACCACTGTCATTTAAAGGAAGCTGAAGAGAGATCAATGCCATTACTCTACTTTAGGATGGACTAACACATGCTGTCTTGGATGCTGAGTTTGGGCTCTTAGCAGATACTAAATCTACTTGCCTGACTTGACCTCCAACTTCGCAACATGCAGAACTGTAATCAATGTGTGTGTTTCCAGTCTTCATAAACTACTCTAAGACATGTTTTGTCAGAGAAGCAGAAAGATCCTGAGATACTGTCCTAATTAGCTTTAATTCTCAATTTGACAAGGCCTCAGTTCATCTGAGGGGAAAACCCTAAGTTGGGGAACTGCACAGATCAAGTTGATCTGTGAGCATGTCTGTGAGGGACCATCAACATTATTAACTGATGTGGGGGCGGATATGCCAACCGTGGGCTGTAACATTCCTAAGGCAGTTGGTCTTAGCACACAAAAGAGCTCACTAAGTATGAACTACAGAGCTAGCTAGAGAGCGAACCAGCAAGCAGAACTCCTCCACTGGATCTTCTTTGAATTCCTGCTCCAGCATCCTTCAAAGATGTACTGGATGTAACCTGCCAGCTGAATATGCCCAGCCTTCCAGTACGCTGCTGCTTCTCATGGTTCTTGCCACAGATGCTGACCATGAGTCTCTAAAGTGGGCATGGGAACCTTGGGATAAGGCATTTCTCCTCAGCCAGCACGATGTAAGAATATACAAACAAGCTTAAGAAAAGCAGGAGATCTGAAGGTAAAGGCTAAATAGTATCGGAAAGATTTCTTTGGTTTTCGTTTCATTTATTCCTTTATGTGTCTGTGCATGTGTGTGTACACACTAGTCGTGGTATACACATGGAAACAAGAGAACGATCTGTGAGAATTGGCTCTCTTCTTCTACCACGTGGTTCTCAGAGACTGAACTCAGATCTCCAGGCTCACTGGCAAGTCCAAACTACTGACCCATCTTGCCAGGCAGGAGCAGAAGTTTTCAGTCTTTGGGGATACAATCTTTCTCAAAGAGTTAGGACTGTTATTTTAGTCTGTGATACTTAAGTAGGTTTGATATAATACATTTACAAGCACTGACTGTGGCATGCTGCTCTTGCTTAGCCACGCTTTCTATGAAGTGCTACTTGAAAATCAAATTGCCACATTGCATTTACATCACATCTTATGCCTGGAGTATTGTCCTTTGAAATAGATTGGTCAGGGTACGCTATTCACAGAAGAGCAATAAGCTACCAGCTTGATATTGCCACTGAATCTTTGCTCTCGTGGAGAGAATGCCAAAGTAAGTTATCACATACTACACTTGAAAAATAAAGAGCCCCTTTAGACCAAGCAGAGTATGAAAAGAGGAAAAAAAAAACCAAAGTGTCTTTCTGCAACTAAACACGTCTTCATTCAGTGACAGTGTTTTCCACTGCCAGGCACTGTGGCGAAGATGCATGTCAGCCTCTCTCTCAGCATCCCCCTAACAATACACTTTAATTTTACTTCACAGCCCTTTGTCCATCATACTTCTCCATCATGGCCTATGTGCAGTCACAGGTCAGTGAATGTACGCAGTTTCGCTTAGAGCTCTACGGGAGAGGTACATATTCACGGGGTGAATATAAAGCGTCAGGTTTTAAGAAATTTACTTATGATACTGGGTTCTTCATATAAGATTATTTCTAAACAATGCTTGAGAGAAAAGCATTTTGAAGCATCCTCTAGATATCTGCATCCCTAATGTCGTGTTGGAAATATATCAGTATCAACTAGGTCTTGTAGTCATTATATACTTTTTAAAGAAGTGCCAGGCTGAAGCCCGGTATAAACCTAGAAGACACTAAAACCTTAACTCTGAATATGACATGATGTTTACCTAATTAATATTTTAGTACTATACATGTATTATATAGTACTAAAATATTATTTATATATAATGTAGTGATGCAATATTCTGTACTATATATGTATTATATGTATATATAGTACTAAAATATTATTTATATATATATATAATGTAGTGATGCAATATTCTGAAAATATCTCTTATATTCTAAGAGACTGTAACTCTTGCTGTACCTTACACCCAAAGTCAATATAATAATACATTCCCATGGTAAATCACAACTATAACTGTAACAGACTGAAATCTGTAACTCCAATTCTAGGGTATCTGACACCCTCCCACATACAGGTAAACAAAACACCCATGCACGTGAAACCAAAGTAAATATTCTTTAAGTTGAATAATAGAATAAGATAAATAAAATATACATTTTATAGTTTATCCCAAGGTACTTGACATGAACGTGAAAAGAAAAATCCCTGAGCAAGATGGCTGGGAGTAGGGTAGTGAGGAATATAAACAGAATGAGGGAGGAGACTCCACCAAAGCAAAGGCTAGAGGAAGATGTCAAAAGGAAACTTGCTACTTTGTATTTCCTAAAAAAACAAAAATTAATGACGAGGCTGAAGGGACGAGTCAGTAGTTAATAGCACTTGCTGCTCTTTGGGAAGACGTGTTACTGTTTTCAGCACCCAGTGGCAGCTTACAGCTATAACTCTCGTTCCAGAAGCTCTGTCGCCCTCTTCTGGCTTGTGCGGGCACTGCATGCATGTGATTCACAGACATTCAGACAATAAACACTCATACAACAAAAATATCTTTTAAAGATTAAAATATTTTGAAAGCCAATGTACTAAAGAAATAGTTTCTTTATATTAAGAACCTACGTGTTTTCCAATTATGAAAGTTTACATTTATACCTACTGTACGATGCCTAGTTTTTCTCTGATTAATTTAGATTCACAGCAGATTAATTTAAGCATTTTGGGATGTGGTTAAGAAAGAATGACGAACAAGAAAGATCGGCATGAGAAGCTAATAATGATTAGCAGGAGAGGAAAATAGTAAATTAGGTTAGTTTTAGGCCTCCGATGGTGAGAAATCTTGTCAGTGTTGAGCAATCAGATAGAGGACTCTGGATAGTGAGAAAATCAGAATTTTCTTACCGTGCCGTTTGCCCTTAGCCTTTCTTAAGATTTACTGTGATAATGAATCAGAGGATGTCTCTTTTCCTGTTTCTACAATACAGTACCTACCGTAAGCAGCTTAAAGGGGGATGAAGGGGTTTTTAGTTTAGTCCATGATTTCAGATGTTGGATTTGGTCATCAACCCTGACTCTAGTAACCTTGACCTGTTCCCAGGCAGAACACTGTGCAGCCTGGAGCATGTAGTAGATTCTACTATCTGATGATAGACATGGAGCAAAGAAAGACTGACCAGAAAGAAGCCCAAGGCTTTGGCCCAGTGACCTACATACCTAGTTAGTCTCCACCCCCTCCGTCTAAAGCTTCTACCATCTCTTAAAATAGCATGACCAACAAAAGACCAAGGTTGAGTATTTGAACCTGTAAAAGACATTTCCCATTCAAATCATACAGAGTAGAAGAGTTGATATACCTTATGTCAATTAATCCCTTCCTTTCGTTGACTATTCATCGTGATGAAAAAGATTTTTTATTATAGATGTATAAAGTGATTGGACATATCGATTTAATATACTTATTTTCTAATATTTCAAAACTTAAATTCATCTAAAGGTTATTTTAGTACGAGGGGGTGAAGAACGGGTACTGTACTTTCTTATACAAATGAGCAATGTCTCCTCAAGTTTCCTCTTTTCAAATCAAAGATGCCCTGTATGTTATGACTCTTGCATTCATTTAGATAGGTTATTAAAAGTTTTCTCTCTCCAGAATTTTTAATGAGTTTTGTATAAGTGGGCATTTTGCAATATGTTTATTGAGAAAGAACTGACACATTTATAATTTGGAGATTCTTTTTGTAAAATGTTGGTGTTTCCATATCTTGTAACCACATTTATTCTAATTCTTGGTCCTTAGTTGTATTCACAGTTACTTAGGAATAATATTTGCCAACTGAACAGTGGATATAGGATAAATCTCTATTCTCTTTTTCTCAACATAAATGTTTGTACTAGTGAGGATTCTTTAGAGGAACTGAACTAATAGAGTGAATATGCATTACAAGGCATATTTATTAGGTTGGCTTACAGAACACAGTCTGGGTAGTTCAAAATAATTCTTTTCTGCCTGCCAGAGAGGCTGCAAATTCGGAAGCTCCTTAGCAAACAAGCCTGGAAGTCTCAGCAGTCCAAGACTGGTGCTCCAGGCTGGGAAGATTTCCTGGAGAGCTGCGGGTCCTCAGAGCATGTGGAGAAACGAAAGAGGCGCGGCTCTCAATCAGTCCGGGACAGCAACTGGCGAGACACACTTCCCAGGAAGGGGCCTCTGTAAGCCCCACTGCTTTTCCTTGGACTTTTATATCTAGGTTTCCATCGAAAGATGCTGCCTGCTCTCGGGGAGGTCTCCCATATCAATTAACGCTTCCACTCACACCCGCACGAAACTTTCCAGATATACCTCTCTAACTCGATTCCAGATGCCTTCAGGGTTAGCTAACCATCACAACGTCCTCGTATCCTCTGTACACGTTCTCCAGATCTCCCAGCGCAATACTTTCCAGCAGCCTATATTCAACACAGAACTCAACTGCTAATTTTTTTTGTTTCCTAACGATAAAGACCCTCCCTTCCCTCCCTCCTGTCTGGACACTGGGAATTTTATCCAAGGCCTGGTGCTTGCTATGGGACCTTCGCCACAGCGTCTGACTCAACTGAATTCGAGCATAAATAGCACGTAGGAGCCAACACGACACAGCGAAGAACACTTGGGCCCGGAGACTCCCTGCTTCTTTATAATTTCACATAATTTCAAGGAACGTAAGAACAATATCCTTGCAGCCAGCTGTGTCCCACACATTCATAAGGTACACGTTTAATGACACTGAGCAGTGTATGCAGACTAGATACGTCCTGCTAAAATCTTTTCTTTCGCATGTAACTAACTGGTCCCCCAAAGACGCTCACTCATGTATACATGCAGGTATAAGTTCACATTTTTATTTACATATTAACTCAATGAAAATGTAAGTAAAGACCTCATTTATAATAGAAACAAAAATTCATGCTGCAAGAATACACATGAGGAGACCCACGGCTCTGGCTGGATGTGTAGCAGAGGTTTGCCTTAACTGGCATCGATGGAAGGAATGACCCAGAGTGGGGAATGTTGGGGCGAGGAGGCAGGAGTGGGTGGATAGAAGGGGGAGCACCCTTTAGAGGCAGCGGGTTTGCGGAGGGGAAACTGGGAAGGGGAGTAACCATCGAAATGTAAATAAATAAAATAGCCAATAAATGTGTGAAAAAATTCGTGCTGCAGAATGCAATTTTTAAAATTATGCACCCAGACAATACGTGGAGCATGAAAGTCCAAAAACAAAAGAAGCTTTAGCTCAGTGCTACAATTTAAATTAATAAAATTGTTCTCTATGGGCGTAAAAGTTTATACCGATTTTGATATTTCTCCACATATACACTCAATCTCAATTCCACAATCAATTAAATTGAAGGCAGATACCCACATTTCTGAATTTTAACATAAAGATTTATACCAAAGCCTAGAAGCATTCATGTACTTACAGATTCTAGATTTAGACATCAGTGTGAATTCATATTGATAGATAGACAGCCATTTATAAATAGGTGTGTGTATATTAGTGTTTGTGTTTATATTTTCTTCTTCTATCTGCTGAGAGAGAGAAGGTTCAGTAATACCCAAAAATGCCGAGACTGAAGAAAGATCTTCATTTTTAAGACCACAGTCCAGTAGAAGAGCCAGAGTTCTTGGGAGAAAAGAAAATTCTAGGACTGAACAGGAAGCATAAAGTACAAGCCCAGAGCATCTTACAGTAAAACCCTAACAACTACACACACACACACACACACACACACACACACACACACACACATACACACACACACTCACANCCAGAGCATCTTACAGTAAAACCCTAACAACTACACACACACACACACACACACACACACACACACACACACACATACACACACACACTCACACACAGAGACACTCTTACACACACAAACACACACACTCACACACACACACATTCACAAACACATACACACTCACACACACACATTCACAAACACATACACACTCTCACACACACACTCACACACACACATACAAACACACACACTCACACACACACTCACACACACAAACACACACAAACACACACACTCACACACACACATTCTCAAACACACACACAAACACACACACTCACACACACAAACACACACTCACACACACAAACACACACACTCACACACACACATTCGCAAACACACACACAAACACACACACTCACACACACAAACACACACACTCACACACACAAACACACACACTCACACACACAAACACACACACGCACACACAAAACACACATAAACACACACACTTGAGAGGGGGAAACACATGCAGGCTGACGATTTGCAAAAGGGAGGACTTGAGGCCAGCCTGACTTACAAAGCAACGTTCAGGCCAGTTTCAGGTCTATATAGTGAGACCTGTCCAAAAATTAATATGTAAATAATGTTCCTAGTAGCCAAAACTGGAATAGTCTAAGCAAAACCAAGCCATGTGGTTGTGAGATAGCCCAGTGGGTAGAGACACTTACTGCCAAGCTTGAGGAAGCCAGGTAGATCTAGAATCCATGTGGTGGAGGAAAACTAACTCCTACAAGCTGTCTTCTGACCTGCAAAAGTCTCTCTCTTTCTCTCTCTCTCTCTCTCTCTCTCTCTCTCTCTCTCTCTCTCTTCCTCAATAAATAAATAACTGTGCCTTTTAAAAAATATTTATTTTTAACTTTTAGTGTGTGTGCATTTTGCCTGCATGCAAGTCTGTGCAGCACATGGGTGCCTGGTGCCCATGGAGGTCAGAAATGGGTATCAGATTCTAACTAGAGTTCCGAATGTTCATCAGCTGTCATGTGAATGCAAACTCGGGTCCTCTGGAAGAATAGCTGGTACTCTTAGCTACTGAGCCATCTTCGCAACCGAAATAAATAAATGAATTTTAAARCAGAAAATACGTAAAAATAAACAATACTTGGGGACAAACAGTATAAACAGTTGTCATAGGCTCTGTACCCATTCTTCCCTACTAGTAATAACTTGTACAATTGTATGGTGTATTTGTTACCATTCATGAACTGATATCAACACACTACTGTTGAGTGTAGATTTTATCAAAGTTTCTCACGTTTTGTTCCTTCAGATGTCTTAAGCGGTCCAGCGTGCCTTCTGCTCATCAACACACTCTTAGTTGTCACACCTCCTGAGGTGCCTCTGGGATGCGATAACTGATTCTCATTTCTTCAGAAGTTCTATTACCATCATATTTCTGAGATTCGCTGGTCAGTGCTTTTGACGAATGTACCTCAGCTGAGATATTGAGAAGCTAATGTCTTTCTTCTACGTGTTGGGGAAAGAGGGTCACAAGAGTCACCTGCCTGAAGTCACAAAATCCGCTGTCAATGTTGACCATGACTCCCTGACGGAAAGTATGTGCTGGCTTTTTTCAATGTAAAATCAACACCCCCTGGCAATCCATAAACAAGTTATTATGGGCAGACTAAACCTGAATCACTGTCTGTATATAGGGAGGGATATTTACATGCGAAGAATTTGCCTTTTGCAATTTCAAGTACTCTGGTTTTATTTAATCTACAGATACCTGTTTTTCCTTAAATATTTTCTGTGAAATAGTTCCCTTTTTTCAGGAATATCTGCAACATTTTGTTGTTCTAGCAAATAAAAAAAGGTACTTAATTTCCATTGTATTTCTGTGAAATTCATGTAATTGTTTCACTCAGTCACTTAAACTTCAAGGTTAATATTCTGAAGTTCCAGCTGCTTGAATATTTATCATAAGACAGCAGGTACAATAATTTCCAGTTTTATAATTAATGAGAAGATCTGGAAAAGTAATTCTAGCTGGTACAGCAAGTGTGGGCAATGATTTCTTGAATTTTCATCTCAGTCCTTATATATAATTCCTGTTCTTATGAAGATACTTTAATTAGAACAGTCAGATATGGTGTACTGATTAAAGGCTGAGTCATGGACATTTAAATAGTTGTGTGAGCCATCTGTAATAAAGTGATTCTCAGGCTGTACTTTATATGCACTTTCCCAAGCACAAGTTTATTTCTGCAATCACTTTTTAAAGAAAGATTTATTTATTTTATGTATGAGTATTCTGTCACTGACTTCAGACACACCAAAAGAGGGTGTCAGAGCTCATTACGGATGGTTGTGAGTTGCCATGTGGTTGCTAGGAATTGAACTCAGGTCCACTGGAAGAGCAGTTGGTGCTCTTAACTGCTGAGCCTTCTCTCCATCCCCTCTGCACGCAATTTTGTTGTATAATTTCTAAAATATTTTCTAGGTTCGACGTTTTCCTTCTTTCATGAGTGAAGCCTAGCCCGATTTTGATATACAAATGTAATTCTGATTATCATCATTTAAAAATTATAATGGTATCAAGCCTACTCTAAGTAGCCCCTTTCCTCTTACTTAAGTTTGCTCTCTCTTTGAGTTTTAAATCAGTTTCATGTGCATCCTCTGAAGGAACTTGTCTACTTTCCAGTCATACTAGATAATAATGTGGTTTGCTTATTTTTCCCTTCATATTTGTTTTTTTATTTTCTGTTATTCCCAAGGCTCCAAACAAGTCCTTGACTTGAGTCTGGCCTTTCCTCTGAGTCCTTTTCAGCTGCAACCCCTCCCAACCCTTTCTAACAAATGTTCTTACCTAAGTTTTATGGCACCTAGATTCTTATTTATATCTTAATCATTTCAATATCAGTATCAATTCCTACCTTCCTCTCATTTATAGCCTTCTTAAATCTTTAATTTTAGAGTTTCAGAAAACCACGAATTCTTATGCCTTGGTGTTATCTTTCAAATTTTCAAAGCTTTTATTACGTTTCTGGCCTTTTATGTGGTGACGGATGGCTGTATCTCTGCCACCAGCCCACGCTACCTTTTAACTCTTCATTCACAACTCTCTTGGTTTACTCTTTGTATCCTTTAAGCCTTCTTTCATGAGTGAGCTCTTGCCTTGAAATCCCTCATCTTGAAAAAAATCACAATGAAGTCCTTAATTTCCAAGGCATTTTTGTGAAATTTACCATCGCGAATATCACCCACAAGATAGCAATTGAATTGTAGATCATGTAAAGAAGTGTGCTTGAGGCTGAATGGAAAAGGTTAGACTGCACTGAGGTTCCTACCTTAGGTTTACTGTCTTATGAATGTTTCTAACTACTCTATGCTATAACAAAGAAATGAATTTGTAACTATGTGAGATTTAAAAAAAAAACATACATTTTGACTCTTGATCACACTGATTTTATTTACCGTATGCATTTTATTTACTGTTTTATTTTCTAATTTTTATTCTATCACTGTGTGTACCAGTGAGCAAACTCTCTGTTTCTTTGGTTTTTTCCTTCTTTGTGCACAAGGGCATGCATGTGTAAGTAGATGTTTGCATCTCTGTGCTGGCCAGATGTTGAGTCTACCACTGTCCATCTTAGTTTTTAAGACATGTTCTCTTGTTGARTTTTTTTCATCTAGGCTGTCTGGCCAGCAAGCTCAAAAATACTCCTGTCCCTGCCCCTTGCCCTAGGATTACAGGTGTGTACCCTACACTTGGGAACTTTTACTTGGGTTCTGGGATATAAACTCAAAACCTCATCCTTACAAAACAAACACCTAGACCAGCTGAGCCATCTCCCTAGCCTCCCCTTCTGCTTTTAATCTTCTGAAGTCTAATAAATTTGTGTCTTTAAAACAGACGGCAAAAACTAAGCTTAGAATCAGCTCCTCATTTTTAGGGTCACAGGCACTCTTCGCGAAATGTCATAAAAGTGCAAAAGACCTGTATGTGATCTCGTCAAGTGCATCTTATGCTTATGCTGTGGCCTTCTGTTTAGATTACACTGTTGGATCCATGGTGTCAAAACGCAGATGCTACTGTATCGATTACTGAGGTATACTCAGGTATAAGAAAATTTCATTCAACCTCTGAGGTACTAGCACCATGAACCTTTACCTAGGTGAATAAGACTTGAAGCATTTTAGAAATGATTAAACTATACACCAGAAAAGATAGTTTTGAAACTAAAAAAGTAGCATATTCTATTCCTTGTAGAATGGTTTACTTTGTATATCAAGAGGTTACATTTCCTATAGGTGCACAATTAAAATGCAAATGTGTTCAATATATATTTACCTTAGTAAAATGGCACGTACCTTGTAGTTTTCATCTTGAAAGCAATTAGATGTAGTTCTAAGGACAGAGCAGGGGACGAACTTGCCTTTGGAAATGGGAAAGAGAAATCCTGGGCAGTGAGGGATCTCCTGCTTTTGCATAATTTCAGAGTGTACAGGGGTGTGATGCTGGCACAATGATTATTTCCAGAGTATTTCAATTAGGTGGAGTCTTCTTTACACACTTGAGTCTCTTATTTGGTTTTGAGAAAACAAAACCAAATAAGCATTTTAGATGATGGTAGTTGTAGTAAGCTGGACCAGACAGACAGAAGTCTGATCGTTGGTTCCAATAATTACCGAGAAGAAACCTTTCACGGTTTCTCCAGAGTCTCTGTGAATTGATGCAAACACATGTCCTTGACTGCTCTCACTTTTCTGCTGAGTGGAAACAATAAACGTAATGAGTCCGAATGCCCCCCAGTCTTTAGTGTTTCTCAGCATCTGTCTCTGCAACTTTGGAGCTGTGTTCAGGAAGGGTAGAGGGAGAGGGATGTAGAGCTATCAACTGACTCCAATTCACTTGGGAAAAAGTTGCTCAGAAACTAAGTTGCGTTTGCTTTTAATGTGTGATATTGAACAGCCAATTTTTTTCATTATTTTTGACTCGGCTTCTGCCTACTCTGCTTTTCTGATACGTCGCAGACATTGACATAAGCTTACATTCCAGGCCTCTGATGAAAAATTTACGAAAAGCGTCCTAGGCTTTGTTAGAGTTCCACATGAATCACTTTCTACCTACCACCAATCTTGAGATGAGGAACAGACAGGAGGAAAGGAAAAGAGTGGATATAATTTGCTCTTCGTGTAAGACTCACTAGTTACTTGCCAGGCCTCATTAGTATAGTGGAGGGAAGAAATGTCACCCCAGAAGGTTGAGATAAAGTCACCCTCCCAAAATAAAGTCAGAAAAAATTCGAATGTAATGGATGAGATTAGCTATCTGTAAAAAAACGTCTTTCCCTAAGGAATAGCCAAAAGGATTATGTGGAGAAATTTAGGAAGACCCTGAGGAATCTGACAATAGCAGAAGTTTGATTGCATCCATATATTTCCAGCAACAATCTAATCACAGTAAATGGATGAAGCTGTAACACAATCAAGCAGTAACTTAATCAGTTATAGTGAACAGATTAAGTGCTCTAATCACAATCAATTGCAGTGTAACCCAACAGAAGAGGGTGTTCTATCAGAAGGGGGTGACTACAAGGAAGTGGGGACACCAAGAGGCCAGCCTTTGTCTGTTCCTTCAGCTCCCTCCAGTGTAAGGTGTATAACTACCACATTTTACATGGGCAGGAGGAACCAAGAACTGTTTCCATAGTAATTTGGATTGCAAAGGCTTATCAACAAAGCAGCAGGTCTTGAGCAGCATCAAGCCCAAAGGAATGCATTTACACAATTACAGAAACAGCTAAAGTGTAGTTAGTAAAAGTAATGGGTGAATAGGAGTAATAGTCATTCAACAGCCACTCATGCGATGGCATCAGTAGCACGTTAGCCACTGGCCTAGGAGCTGGAGACTCAGTATTGAATAAGAAATCTATATAAGTTCTCAAAGAATGTTCTTTCTGAAAAGGAAGATAGATGATAAGCCTTATCTGTTATGTTATTTTATTACCATGGTGATTACTTCTAAGAAAAATATGTGGGAACTGAAAACATCACAGGGACCCTAAACTGACTGGAGACTTAAGAGAAAGTTCCGTTTAGTTGACCTACTTACACCTTATTAAAACAAAGAGACTGAGAACAGGAATAAATATAAGTCGAACTAAAATTAGGCTAATACTGTGAATAAACTAAGTGACAATAAGTTCCTCAAAATGATCCGTGACAAACACAATAATTTACATAGAGACTATTTAGAAATGCATTTGCTAATGTTCCCGTAAGAATAGCACACACAGAGGAGGCTTACGTGTTAGTCCACATTCCACACGTGATATTTAGAGAAGAAGTGGTTCTGATGCTTTTCCAATAACAGCTTTGAAGATTTTACACCTTTGGAGTTGACCAAATGTTGACCTTTCATAAAGGACCAAAATTATCTATGGGTGCTTCTCCAAAAAAGAAAGAAAGAAAGAAAGAAAGAAAGAAAGAAAGAAAGAAAGAAAGAAAGAAAGAAAGAAAGAAAGAAAGAAAGAGAAAAGAAGAAATGGGGATGCTGGAAATAAGTTCCAACTCTATTGTAACGCAGTAGCCAATCAGCAACAACAGATAGCACCAATTTGAGCATGTAAGGCATAAAGGTACGAAGATTACAAAGTGATGCTGAAATAGAGCATTCTCCTATAATTTCCTATCCAAAGCAGAGAGAAGTGGTATTGGAAAGTTTTAGAGCAACCAGGCACATGCTGTAAGTGGGTCTCAAGGGCACTCAGGCAGAAACTGCATTGCCGAAGAATGTTAGAAGTTGGCATGCCAGGACATAAAATATGGAGTGCTAAAACACCAAACAGTGTAAGATGCAAGGAAAGTAAGGCATATGTTAGCTCCCTAGTCACAGATCATAACAGCAAAGAGCAGCATCCAATGAAACAGCCAAGAGGTCCATTGTAAGCATACCTCCTGGCAAAAATACAAAACAAAACAAAACAAAAAAAAAACAACCCCACCAAACAAACAGCATAAAAAACAAAACAGTTCCAGTGTTTGCAATGAGCTTCTGTTATTTGACAATATCCACGATTATACACTACCATGTTTTCCATTCTCTACATATATTTCTTAGGCTTTTATTAAGAAATGGTTTGGAGTATCATGGTAAGTGTCTGATTTGTCGTTTATACATGCAAGATCAGGTGAGACATCAATTCAACAGAAACTGTGCAAAAGCAAATGGTAAAAATGATAGGAATGAGAAGAGAGGAGGAGAAAAGAAAAGTCTAATACCCTGAGTATAAATAGATAGACTTTTGCCCATACCTGTAGCTTCTCTAATCTCCCCACCCCAGCTCCACTTCAGTGAAACATTTCCCTTTTGATTACTACTCAGGTTCTGTGAATTGTTCAATTAGAATTCAAGACAGGGTGCTTCAAAAGCTGAGATGAGTGTTATTCCATTCTGTTTTCTTTGGAAAATCTCTGGGAAGGATTTAATCATGAGGTCGTCATTCATTGAAAAAGAATATTGAATTCTAAACAACTGTGCTTATGAACATTTGACCCCAGTGTGGGAAAGAAGAGGGAAAATTTAACTTCAATGGATAAGATACATGATATATAGGAAAAAAAATTCTGTAGAGTTAGATACAAAAGGATGGTGACCAAAGGTAATCCCACACATTGCTTAATTGTTCACATAATTATTTTTTTTTTAAAAAAATCTACTGGGAATACAATATACCTATCTGGGGAGTGGTATTAGAGGTATTCTCATCCAGTTTCCTGGTTTAGGGCTAAGGACTCGAGTTGGAGAAGTTCAGTGTCTTAACAGAGTTAGTTATGGCAGCTACTACTAGTATTACTAATGCTTGATGACAGAGCTGGAGTCAGGCGCCAGATCACCTGATTGGAATCACTCACTGTTCCTACTCAATGTCACATTCCTATGTCAGCCTAAATATTAGAGCAATAATTCATCTAATGATTTCACCATTTCTGAAAGTGATACAGAGGCACTCTATCATGATCTATTAAAATGCTGCTCAAAGCACGTGCAAGTGTTTTGCTGTAGAACATTGATGCTCACTGTGCACAGAATCCTAAGCTTCTGCAAGGATTACCTGGTAGCTCAGTGAAGTAAACATTCCTTGTCCTTAATGAGAGAGAGTCTAGTGTGTTCTAAATGCTGGCTTTGTTGGTCCATGCTGTTATATTAATACACTTATGAGCATGGCCCTAGAAAACAAATAAAAGTTATTGTAAGCCCAAACAATTCTACTGGTACATTGGGAGAGACCATTTGATTTGCAAAGAATGCAGCATGGGCAAATTACAACCATCAGGGCTGGCTGAGTTATGCTTTAGTTATTTTTTAGAAATCCTTCCCCCTTCCTACAGCCTCCTTCTAAATTCTGCTTGCAGCTGGTAAACTCCCCAACTACCCAGTATTATCACTTGTCCAAGGGTGCCCAGCATCCTCCAGGTTGCAATGAGCTTCCGTTTGCATTTGATCTTCTTCTCCTGTACCTCGCCACTATAGCTCTTGCTACTCTGACCTATGATGGCTGCTTTGTATGCTCATCTGCTTCAAAAGCATTAGGACTTATGGCACTATACTTAAGCTGCCTTGGTCCCTAAAAATAGCCCCAGTTACATTAAAATGTATTCTTTGGATTTCATAAAAGTTAAGATAATTGGTCAAGGCCATGGTGGCCCATGTCTTTGATCACAGCATTTGATTGGCAGAAGTAGACAGATCTCTTGAGTTTGGGGCCGATTTGATCTTCAGAATGAGTTCCAAGGGCTACACAGAGAAACCTGTCTCAAAATACTAAAAGAGATGATAGATAGATAGATAGATAGATAGATAGATAGATAAGATGAAGATACCTGAAGAGAAAACAAGCAGAAGTACTTTTAATAGAACTAATTATTTATTAGTAGAATGTAAGACTCAATTTTATCTACCTGGTCTACATATTATAATATATTTATTATCCTATCATATCTATCTTTTGTCTAATATATAGAGACATATAATCATCTATCCCATTTTATTTTTAATAAAACTGTACAAAAATGAAAACTAAAATTCTGTGAGATAACTATAAACACAAGTAAAAACACTTTATTGAAAAATTTTTATGGGAGCTTTGTTAACTTACCTTGCATAAGTTCAACACCATTAAAAGTAATTACATTCCTTTATGAGAGTTTTATTTCATAGGATCATAAAGTGGAAAAAAAGTTTGATAGAAAGTAAGGTCCCTTCTAACCATATCCACCATATCCATATGGTTAAATGTGGAATCTTTGATGATATCACAGTGTATCCATTTCGATTTTAAGAGTGGTAACTTGGTTGGGCCTGGTGGCACCATCCCAGGTACCCAAGCTTAAGAAGGCAAAGCAATAGGATCACAAGTTGAAGGTCAACATGGACAACTAAATATTATTTTGTCTCAGAATAAAATGTACAGGGAGGTTAGCTAAGTGGCAGAGTACTTGCCAAGTATGAATGAAGTCTTATCTTCGCTCAATCTGAAACCATAGGAAAAATACATTTGTGTCTTTCGGTTCTGTTTTTTCTGCATAAGCACAATACTTTCTCTTTCTATATATGCATTTCAACCATTTCAATATAGTTGTAATGCTTTTCTTAGAATATTTTCATAAGTAAAAATAAGGTAGAAAAGAGAAAAACTACATTTTAAATAAAAGTATGTATGTTATACACAAACATACAAACATAAACACCCTTGGCGTGTTAATAAGGTTATTCAGAGAGATTGCCAGAGAATATACACACCAAATGTGAATTTAAAATAAAAAGTATGGCTGAAAAGCACATAGGAAAGAAACATTACTACTTCATCCCTGCTCATTGTTCTTGTTTTCATTTCCAATTTTATGATGTTTTTTAGCCATGGATAATATGTTTGTTTCAATAATTTCAGTTGAAAATCTATATTATATATCATTTTAAGGAAGTCTTGAATGGCAATGTGAAATCAAGCACTCAACTCTGTCCACAATATTGTTTTGTAGTAATACTCTCGCCAAGTTCAAGACACGGCTAATAACTCTCCTTCCCACTTGAAGTCTCCATGTCTGATAAAAAATGGAATAGTTGAGTTCAGGCAGCTGTTCACAAGCTAATTATCTGCAATCATTTCTGATTACTTAATAGGCCATGGTAGGATGTGTGTTTGCTGCTATGTTGAGTTTACACATTAGGCTTTAATGTGCTGATATGGTTAATTGTTGTGCTCACTGCTGCCTGCTAATAGACCATTCCTGAAAATGAGACCATATCTCAATGGAATTTGCTTGTTTATTTTAAATAAGTAATAACTAGAGACTCGGGTCCTAGATCCAGTGATTACCATTTTAAGAGTGAACTTTCTAAATGCTGTATCGTTTCTATAAACCATTTGAATTATTCAAGTTTGCAAAACCAAGGTATTAAACTAACCTTGAGTCAACAACCTACTCAAATCCATAGATTTAACACCTTTCCTGCTCTGATCAGCTTTCTAACCTGTTTTCTGCCATTGATAGCAAAATACATTCTTTTAAATGACACCAAACAAGTTACCTAAGAGAACCTAATGGTGAGAAAATTAAAGGGGCATTAAAAGCTGACAAGCATTTATTAATATGCAGTCAACATGCCCATGTTACCACTTGGGAGCAATGCAAACCTGTTAATATGGAAAGTGGACATGGAGTTGTCATGAGACTATTGATTTATTTCACAGTGTTGTCTTTTGTGATAGCATTTAGCCTGAAAGGCTTGAATGTGGCGGAAAGATTTAGAAGGCCGGTTTTGTGGTCGTTGATGTTACATATCAGATCTTTGTTATCATGGCCATAAGGCAGACATGTAGACGTTTTAGGGGTTTTCCTTCATCCCTTATTAGCTCTGAGCTCTAGTCTGTGTCCCGTTAGCATTTGTTTTCATTGCTACATCTATTTTAAGGATTGAGTATTTCCTTCTCCAGTGTCCTTTGGTTAGCTAAGTCAGTTGATGTCAATAAATAGATACTTCAATCCAAACACTATACTTTATTCTCTGCAACTTCTAAGAAAAACCAAGCTCTTTCATTCTCTGCCATTCCTAGGACAGGACCTTCTTTGTCTCCTGTAGCATTGGACTCACACCATTTTTAACAGATTTCAATGAACAGGCTTCTGATATTTAATATATGCCATCACCCTGACTATGAGAGATTTTGTCTTCTAATCCTATAAAGTTACTCTTCCAGAAATTTTGTATTCTGTATTCCCTGAATTCGAAGGCCACCGCAGGAAAGACATGGAAAAAGAACGGGATTAGAACAGTTTCTATAGTGAGCCAGAGTCATTATTATGATACACAGTTTCTCTTAAATACTCTGGGTGTGTGTGTATGGTGCGAATACAGGGTGTTTTTCTGAGTGCCGGTGTATGCACACCAGAATGCTCATGTGGAGTTCAGACTGGGGCATTGATTCTAGCCATCAACATATTGATGTGGGATCTCTCTTATTTCAGTTGGTTGCTGTGTACTCCAGGGTAGGCTATATGCTATTTTTCTGTCTTTGCTTGACATCTTGCTCTGGGCCTTTTACAGTTTCTAATGCTATGACCCAAGTTGGTAAGGTTGTGCCATTGGCACTTTTACTAGCTGAGCCATCTGCCTGGATGCTGTTTCTGTTAAGAATACTAAATATGCTGAAGATTAGAGACTTGAGTTTTCATGATTTGGCACTTTTATTCATTTTCGTTTTTAAATTTTGGTGTCTCCTTAATGTCATCTAGATCACCTCAGCATTTTTCTAATATCTTTTTAATTAAAAGTTCCTTTTTTTGAGTTTTTTTTTTTATTTTCTATATTCTTTGTTTACATTCCAAAAAGTTCTTATGTTAAAATGTTCTGTTTCTTAAGCGTGTTAATATATTTCTTTTCTGTTCTTCTCCACCATTCATTTCTTCTCTGGTTAAATTCAAGTCCTTTAACATTCTTACTATCGCTACTTCTCGGAAACATTAGTTGATAATAGTTTGCATTGATAGTAGCAGCGGTACTATTAATAAGGAAGATAATAAAATTTAATCAGGACACTTACTTGTCAGAATCTATGTGAAACACCTTTCATTGATATATGCATTATATTCCCACAACAGCCCTGTAAGAATCCTACCATTATAACCATCTAGTTGATGAAGCAACCAAGATAGCACACAGAGCCCAAACCTTGTAAAATATTGAGCTCAAGAGCCTGTGGTCAGGCTCAAAATAAGGTGTAACTGCATATAACAAATGTGGGGCGGTGAGCTGTGATAGGTAGCCTGGTCCCTGGTCAAGCTCAGGCTTAAAACCCCAACAGGTGAAAGGGACAGTGGGTATTTTGCCACACCCCCTGGGGCCCTGGCTCTTGTTACTGTAGCTACAGCCTCCCACAGCACCCCCCCCCCCCCACATACACATACACACAGAGTTCTGTGGCTATCAGTCAGGAAGGAGCAGCACCAAGCCCTCCCACCTGCAGATAAGTTATCCCCAAGCTCTCAGATCAAGCCAATGAGAAGCACCTGCTGTCAGACCCTGAGCCACCCCACCCTGTACATAAGAATCCTATCCAGAAGGAATAAAGGGGTGTGAGAACTACTCCAGTGTCTGAGAGCTTCTGTCATAAGAGCTGTAACACATGGGAAGAGGTTCGCTCTCCTGAAATGCCACCCGAAGCATTTCCCACCACCACCCTGCACTCCTCCCTGGCTAGAAGGCTTCTCTTAGTCCCAGCTCAGCCTGACTCAGAGCAGGGCTGTGGCAGCAGGGCTGAGACAGAGATGGAGCCAACTGCAGCAGCACAAGCAGTGGAAAGGACTCTCCCTTCCTGTTTGCACTCTCTTCCTTTTTACCAGAACCCTTGCACCCAGCTGGGCCAGAGATCTCCATGGAAAGCCCAGTACACAGGCCCACAAACAAACACTATTCTGCTCTGTGAAGTCTGTTCTCAAAGAACTTTGTTTACTCTCCTAGGAAGAATGCCTTGGACTGTGGTGAGGACAAGCTGATTTCCTGACTCAGCAACACAGCTTAGCCAGCTCAAGGACATTATGGAAACGGACCACCATTTTGCCATGCGATCTTCTGTATTTTGAGCATGACATCTGATTGTGAAAAAAAAATACTCTGTGGCTTTTGTTGTTTCACTGTGTTGGCTTATCTCCCTGTGACTTCCTTCAGGTATGCTGTGAGGATACAGCTAAGTAGAATGACTTGTTGACAGGCTTGCTTTTCTGCATAACTCTTTTGTGCCTCAACTGCAGATCCTTGTGCCACCTGCCTGAGGCCACCTTCCACCGAGGCTAATCTTTACCATGCTGAAATTCCAACTGTTTTCTTTCCTGAAGCTCTTTTGATGGACAAAGGAGATGCGATCTTTCCCTCCTACAGCCCTTAACTCTATTTATTGAGCTATATTATCCCTTATAATATCAACATTATCTATGTATTTATGAGGTCTTTACCTATTAGTTCCCCATTTCTGAATTTTTCACATGAAAAATGCTCAACAGCAATTACACGAATTTGTAAGCAAGTTATTTAAAATACTTGGCTTGTTTCTAGACAAAGTGAAGAAGGTCAAACTCGTGGTAATGTAAGAAACTGCTATTAAGATGGCATAGATGTATGCTAGCATTGTTTCATCTTTTTTGTTTTCTTTACAGCAAATGCAGACCTTTAAATCCAATTAATTCTGATTAACTCGCAAATACACTCCTAAAATAAAAATGTCAAAAAGAGTTTCTTTCATTAATTTTATTACAAAAGCTTAATAGTTTTTAGATACTGAGAAATTTCTTTCTTTTATAACAAACCAGTAAATCTCCTTTTCAATGACATTCATGTTTGAAGAATAGCAACAAGGTCTAAAATGTTTAATAGCCAGAAAACATTTTAAAGCTAATCTACTTCTAAATTCAACAGATGCCTATTATTTTGTTCTGTAAGGAAAAAAATATTTACTTCAATTCTATAAAGAGAAAGTAAGAAATTTATGTCTGACCTGAAGTCTCCTGAAAGAAAGCAAAACAAAACAAAACAACAACAAAYAGCAGCCACAAGTAGAAGATTCCACAAACTAATTAGAAGTTCCTGATTGTGAAAAACAGGAATGTTTTATCTTGTATTTTCTTTAGCACACTTAATAGCCATTTACCATCAAACTCTGCTTCTAACCTAATATCTCTTTTATTTGCACAACTTTCGGCTACATTGTTATGTTAGCTGACCTAGCTGTTATGAACTAGCTTCCACAATCCTGAAAGCTAAAAGTTATCAGAAGGGATCTGAGATCTTCCCACATTGTTGTAACCACCTATGTATGAGTGTCTGGTAGATACATTGATTTAAGACTGTTGTTTGCTATATAATTATAAGCTTATAATCACATCTATAGCAGAATATGTCATTTGAAATAACTTAAATTGTTCTGGGGCCATGGTTACTTGTATGTGACTTAGAATAAACTATCTTTATCCTCTTTGAAGGTAGCCCTGTGTTTTATATTAATGTGTACAATTTCTAAAGGAATTTAATGTCAAGAAATGTGAAGGGTTAAAGGACACTCCACCATAAAGGACACTTGCTCAACTATGTTCAGAGGAGCTTCATTTGTAATAGCCAGAAACTAGAAACAATGTAGATACTCCTAAACTGAAGAATGGATAAAGAAAAAGTGGAACATTTACACAATGAACTATTACTTAGCTGTTAAAAACAATGATCATGATCACGAAATTTTCTAGCAAAGGGATGGAACTAGAAAAGATCATCCTGAAGAAATCCAGATCCAGAAAGATAAGGATGTATGTATGCACTTACACGTGGATTTTAGCCACAAAGTAAAAGAAAAACATGCTCCAGTCCACGGATTCACAGAAGCTAAGAAACAAGGAAGGCTCAAGGAGGGACACATGAATCTCACTGTGAAGGAAAAATAAAACAGACAAGGCCAGTGAATGGGACTGGGGTCTGGATGGGAACAGGAGGGATCGGGTGCAGGGATGATGAAAGGAGAGAGTACTAGGAGAGACAGATGGGATCCTGGAATCATGGGGCATCTCTGGGAGGAGCTAGAAACCCAGTGGAATGGAAACTCTCAGGAATCTATGAGGGTGACCCAAGCCAAGACTCCTATCAATGAGGGATATGGAGTCTGAGCTAGCCGTCTCCTATAACCAGGCAAGACTTCCAGTGGAGTGACAGGGACAACAATCCAGCCACCAAACCTTTGACCTACAATTTGTCCTGCCTACAAGATATGTTGGGTAAAGGTGTCACAGAAATTTTGGGAGTGGCCACCCAGTGACTTGTCCAGCTTGACACCTATGCCATGATAGAGACCCCATTCCTGATGCTACTTGAAGGGCCAGGAACCAGAGGCTTTATAGCCCAGAGACTTAGGACAGAACCAAACACTAATGGTAAAAGAAAAAAGTCAATGAAATTGTTCTTAATGAATATATATGTCACAGTTGTGTAGCTTGGTCTTATTATAGGGCACCTATAAGTGGGTACAGGGGCTGTCTCAGTGTGGCCTGCATTGGGGACCCTTCCCTTCTATTGGCTCGCTTCATCTAGCATTAATAGGAGAGGTGGTGCCTAGTTTGATATGCCCTGGCTGGCTGATATCCATAGGAGGCCTGCCCTTCTCTTAAGACAAATGAAGGAGTGGGGGGAGGGTAAGAGGAGGGACTGGGAGAAGAGGGGGAAGGGGAAATCATGGTCAGAATGTAAAATTTATTAATCAACTAGTTAGTTAATAAAAAGGAAATGTGAAGGCTTTAACTCTCACTATAGTTCTACAGCATTATAGACAGAAAAAGAATGAGAACTTGGCTGTTATTGACCCCCAAAAGATAGGCAGTGCCACGAAGACAGATATAAAAAAGATTTTTGTTTTGTAAAATTTATTTAGTACACTTGCTTTTTAGTTTTCCAGACCAATCTGGCTAATATTGCTAAGATATTCGATGACATTTTACTGGGTCAACCATTAGCCAGGATTCTGAATCTTATGTGCCCATGTATGCATTTCCTTGTAAAATTCTGTTTTAGCACAATTCTGCCAGATTAGCCAGAACTGCATCATGCTCCATATTTAACAGGTTCATCATCATCTACCAAGTCCCAGAGCTTCTCCATCATCTACCAAGTCCCAGGTATTGTTTGATCATCCTGGCTTGTCTTCACTAAGACTCCTATGAGATGCAGACGAGCTGGCCCCGTCCGTGTCAAGCTTAATAGAGGGGGTGGGTTTGAGAGGGATCAGGTGATGGCTTCTGTCCAACTTCGGGAAGAGAAAGATGAACTATCCCTGGGTGGGACTGGCCACCAGGAATTTGGCCAAGCTCCAGTGAGAGTATATGGACAATACAAAATGGACTTGGGTTTTTTATCTTTTTGGGGGGAGGGATGGGAATTAAAGGACACAGAAAAGGACATGGGAAGACTGGGAAGTGAGCATGATTGAGGTGCATGTGAGAGTCCCAAATAATTAATAATAATAATAATAATAATAATAATAATAATAATAATAATAGTAATAGAAGAAGAAAAGAAGAAGAGGAGGAGGAGAAGAAGGAGGAGGAGAAGGAGGAGGAGGAGGAGGAGAAAGAGGAGGAGAAGGAGGAGGAAGAGGAGGAGGAGGAAGAGAATCCTGTTAGATTTAGTTCTGGAGTTCTCCTTATCCCAGATATTTCTTCTTAGTAATTGTCCATCCATTGGGCCCCACATGTCTCTGAAGCTGTAATTCCCAGTTGTCACTGAGGTCAGAGCCTAATGTCTCCATTGTCACTATTGTCATTATTGTTGTTGAGACAGACTCTCATCATGTAGCTTGACTGATCTGGAACTTGTTATGTAGATCAGGCTGGCCTCAAACAAATAGAGATGTATCTGCCTTGCTGGAGTTAAAAGGCATGCACCACCATGTATTGCCATGTCTATTGGTTATTTTGAAGGTCCTGAGTAAAATGTTCCCAAGCATGCCTTAGCAAGTGTTACTAAATACTTTTAATATTTATAGTTATAATTAATAAAAAGAAGTTTAGAAACGTATATGGAAATAGCATTTTTCCAAAGAAAATAGATATTAAAGTAACAAAATTTTTAAAATATTATGAAAAAGTAATGCATGTTACAATAAATTTTATATAAGAAACTCCACCATATCTTATCTTATTATCTGCATTTATTATCATTTGTGTATTTTTCATTCTGTTTCTACAACATCTATGATTGTTAGCTATATGAAGACATGTATTTCTGGGTACTACCATTTTTGTTTAAAAGATGGCAAAAAAAGAATACATTATTTAGACTCTGGGCTGTAACACTTCATAAAGTTAATTTAAACCATGACTTAATGAACTATAAATAACTCTTCTACTTAATTTACACAAGGCTTAGTTTCGTAGACTAGAAAATTACTGGCAGTATCCAATGAAACAAAAGCAAAATCTATTTCACAGAGAAGGCAAGAGGACTAGATGACGTAATCCATAGAAAATGCTCAGGAAAGCAACTGTGCTCAGGAAGAATTCAACAAATAACAGCTTTTACAGCTCTCTTCTTCATATTTTATGCTTTTATTTTCATATTTCTTCATCTGCCATTGAAATACCCTATGTTTGACATTGTCTTGAAGTTCCAGGAGACAAGAGTCAACCCCAAACAGGGAATGACAGCAGACTACACTGGTTCTTCCAGAAGTTAAACTGAAATATTAGCACATACAGCAGCCCAGCCCTGTCTGCTTTGTAAGACTCATGTTGTCAAATTTACCTCAAGGTTTGGGTTTCCATCTTGTACAGTTCTTCTGAAGCATTCACAACCATAGTAATAATAATGGTTGGTTTTATCATCCTTGTTAGAAACATCTAAGACCTGGATCATTTTGGAGTTGGTCCTGATTCGTTGTTCTCTGAAATGCATTATTACCTGATGCTGGCTTTTTGTCTAATAGCGTACTATGTATTATGCTACGAATACTATGAATATGGTGTGATGGACATTCTAAATTATGTCTTTCTAACGAGTGTCCATCTCAGAAGATTATATATTTGATGAGTTAATGACAAACTGTCTTGCATAGGGGTTCAGCTTTTTGAGAAATAATATATTGATCCTGCCAGGGGAGAACTGCTCTGCAGGGAGTGATTTGACTCCCAGCTTTGGAGGTGAGGCCACCATCTTCTCTGAGCAGGCTGGTATAGCCAGGAGCACAGGGAACACAGGAGTGGCAGAGGAGCAAGGCCAGGATCCATCCAGGCTCCACCTACACCAAGGTGCTGAGCAGTCCCAAAGCACTCTGTGCCAGTGGAGAGCCAGTCACAAAGGGGTTCTGAGACAGATTTGCAGGCCCACAGGAGGGACAAGCACCAGCCAGGGACAGCAAGACCAAATAACACCAGAGATAATGAGATGGTGAAAGGCAAATGTTAAGAACATTACCAACAGAAATCAAGGCAACATGGCACCATGCGAACCCAATTCTCCCACAACAGCAAGTCATGGATACTCCAACACACCAGAAAAGCAAAATTTGGATTTAAAATTACAGCTGATGATGCTGAGAGAGGACTTCAAGAAGGACATAAATAACTCCCTTAAAGAAATACAGGAGAACACAAGTAAACAGGCAGAAGCCCTTAAAGAACTACAGGAAAGCACAGCAAAACAGGTGAAGGAATTGGACAAAACCATCTAGGATCTAAAAATGGAGAAAGACCTTCTGATTTCTGTTAACGGCATGAGACCATCCTCTCCCACAGTTCATTATATCCAAGTGGCACAGGGTGGTAGCTAACCACCAAGGAGTGCAGAGAGAACCATCAGCACAACTAGCTGCCCCCGACTTCCTGTTGCTTAGAGGATCACATCCTGAAACCTCTGGCAGAAGCCTTTTGGTTTCTGTCTCTGACTCAGGACCATCTTCTGCCACAGCACACCATACCCAAGTGGTGAAGGGAGGTAGCTAACCACTCAGGAGTGCAGAGAGGCCAGACAGCATGGAAACAGCCAGAAACCCTGAGGACACACCTCATACAATAATTGTGGGTGACTTCAACACCCCACTCTAATCAATGGATAGATCAGGGAAACACAAACTAAACAGAGACACAGTGAAACTAACAGATATTTTGGACCAAATGGATTTAACAGATATCTATAGAACATTTCCTCCTAAATCAAAAGAAAATACCTTCTTCTCAACACCTCATGATGCCTTCTCCAAAACTGACCATATAATTGGTCACAAAACAGACCTCAACAGATATAAGCTTGAACTAATCCTATGCCTCCCCAAAACAACAGAAAGCCCACATACACATGGAAGCTGAACAATGCTCTACTTAATGATAACTTAGTCAAGGAAGAAATAAGGAAAGAAATCAAAGACTTTTTAGAATATAATGAAAATGAAGGCACAACATACCCAAATTTATGGGACACAGTAAAAGCAATGCTAAGAGGAAAATTCATAGCACTGAGTGCCTCCAAAAAAGAAACACTGGAGAGAAGCTGGAGAGAGCATACAATAGCAGCTTAACAGCATATCTAAAAGCTCAAGAAAAAAAAAGAAGCAAATATACCAAAGAGGAGTAGAAGGCAGGAAATCATCAAACTCAGGACTGAGATCAACCAAGTAGAAACAAAAAGAACTATATAAAGAAAGAAAGAAAGAAAGAAAGAAAGAAAGAAAGAAAGAAAGAAAGAAAGAAAGAAAGAAAGAAAGAAATCAACAAAACAAGGAACTGGTTCTTTCAAAAAATGAACAAAATAGATAAACCCTTAGCCAGACTAAGCAGAGGGCATAGAGACAGTATCCAAATTAACGAAATCAGAAATGAAATGGGAGATATAACAACAGAAACTGAGGAAATTAAAAAAAATCATCAGATCCTACTACAAAAGCTAGTATGAGATCCTACTCAACACAACTGGAAAATATGGACGAAATGGACAATTTTCTAGACAGATACCAAACACCAAAGTTAAATCAGGATCAGATAGACCATCTAAACAGTCCCATAACCCCTAAAGAAATAGAAGTGGTCACTGAAAGTCTCCCAACCAAAAAGAGGACAGGACCAGACGGTTTTAGTGCAGAATTCTATCAGACGTTCAAAGAAGACCTAACACCAATACTCTTCAAACTATTCCACAAAATAGAAATAGAAAGAACACTACCCAACTCGTTCTATGAAGCCACAATTATGCTGATACCAAAACCATACAAAGATCCAACAAAGAAAGAGAACTTCAGGCTGATTTCCCTAATGAATATCGATGAAAAAATACTCAATAAAATTCATGCCAACCAATCTAAGAACACATCACCGTGCTCATTCACCAAGATCAAGTAGGCTTCATCCCAGGGATACAGGGATGGTTCAACATATGGAATTGCATCAATGTAATCCACTACATAAACAAACTCAAAGAAAAAAACCACAAGGTCATTTCATTAGATGCTGAAAAAGCATTTGACAAAATTCAGAATTCTTTTATGTTAAAAGTCTTGGAAAGATCAGGAATTCAAGGCCCATTCCTAAACACAGTAAAAGCAATATTACAGCAAAGCAGTAGCCAACATCAAACTAAATGGAGAGAAACTTGAAGCAATCCCACTAAAATTGGGGACTAGAAAGGCTGCCCTCTCCATATCTCTATAAAATATAATACTTGAAGTTCTAGCTAGAGCAATTAGACAACATAAGGAGGTCAACGGGATACAAATTGGAAAAAAATCAAATTATCACTACTTGCAGATGATATGATAGTATACTTAAGTGACCCAAAAAACTCCACCAGAGAACTCCTACCAGCTAATAAACAACTTCAGCAAAGTGGCTGGATATAAAATTAACTCAAACAAATCCTATATACTTTGAGTAGCCTCCCTATACTCAAAGAATAAACAGGTTGAGAAAGAAATTAGGGAAATGACACCCTTCGTGATAGTCACAAACCATATAAAGTATCTTGGTATGACTCTAACAAAACAAGTGAAAGATCTGTATGACAAGAACTTCAAGTCTCTGAAGAAAGAAATTGAAGAAGACCTCAGAAGTTGGAAAGATCTCCCATGCTTGTGGATTGGTAGAATTAGTATAGTAAAAATGGCCATCTTGCCAAGAGCAATCAACAGATTCAATACAATCACCATCAAAATTCCAACTCAATTCTTCATAGAGTTAGAAAGAGTAATTTTCAAATTCATTTGGAACAACAAAAACCCAGGATAGCAAATGGATGGAGCTATAAAATATCATCCTGAATGAGGTAAGCCAATTGCAAAAAAAAACACACATGGTATGCATTTGCTGATAAGCGGATATTAGTCCAAAAGCTCAGAATACCCAAGATACAACTCAGACCACATGAAGCTCAAGATGAAGGAAGACCAAAGTGTGTATACTTTGGTCCTTATTGGAAAGTGGATCAAAACACCCATGGCTCACAGCCAACCAATAGAAAGAGCATAGGGTCCCTAATGGAACAGCTAGAGAAAGGACCCAAGGAGCTGAAGAGGTTTACAGTCCTGCAGGAGGAACAATAATATGTACTAACCAGAACCCTCAGAATTCCCAGGGACTAAACCACCAGTCAAAGAGTACACAAGGAGGATCCCATGGCAACAGCTGCATATGCAGCAGAAGATGAACATTTCAGACATCAATGAGAGGAGAGGCCATTGGTCCTGTGAAGACTCGATTTCCCAGAATAGGAGAATGCAATTCAGGAAATTGGGAGGGAGATTGAGCAGGGGGAGGGGGATGGGATAGAGGGTTTTCGGAGGGGTAAAGCAGAAAGGGGATACCATTTGAAATGTAAATAAAGCAAATATATAATAATAATAATAATAATAATAATAATAATAATAATAATGCATTGTCAAAAAGAATAAACAACCTAAAATAAAAAAATATTGAAACCTCCAAAAAAGAAAAATAATACATGCAGTGTTTAAATGTATCCCTGGAGAATTTATACGTTTACTATATAATTTGATCATATGTACCCCAATTTCCATCTCTAATTCTCTACAGACTCTGTCAATATGTCAAACTTCCAACTTCACATATTTTCTTAAACTGCCACACATATGGGTATGCAGGTGGGGTCATCTACTGGAGCACAGTCACAAGTCACACACCACAAAGAAAATTCAGCGTCCCCAGTCGCCTTCACTTTCCAGTCTCTCTCTCTCTCTCTCTCTCTCTCTCTCTCTCTCTNTCTCTCTCTCTCTCTCTCTCTCTCTCTCTCTCTCTCTCTCTCTCTGGCTTTTCCAGACAGGGTTTCTCTGTGTAGCTCCGGCTGTTCTGGAACTCACTCAGTAGTCCAGGCTGGCCTTGAACTCAGAAATCTGCCTGCCTCTGCCTCCCAAGTGCTGGGATTACAGGCATGTGCCACCACGCCCGGCTCCAGTATCTCTTTAGCTAGGAGTGGGGCCTCATGAGACTCTGTCCCTCACTTATGATGGAGTTTTGACTCAGTTGATTTTGAGCAGGTCTTAATCAGATATCCTATCCTGTGATATCAGGAGTACGCAGAAGAGAGCTGCACTCTCAAATTCATTCTGCTCTCTCTCCAAGTGTTCCTTGAGGGCATAGGGAGTTGATATAAAAATTCTATTCTTCATGAAGTCTCATCATTTTAACTTATTATTCTGACCTCAGCAGCCATGGGCTTTAGATCAGATTTATAGTAACAGGTCTTCATTATCTTCTGAGGAGCACACCTTAAATCATATCAGAAAGTTGCTGGTTAGTCTCAGAACCCTTGTGCCAATATTGCACATGGGCGCATCTTATCTGACAGGACACAGAAGTAGATAAGACCATTGATGACACTTTTTCCCCACTCCAGAAGCCTGCACAGAATCTCCCACCACTGTGCAAAGGAGCCAGTCTGGATCCCTCCCTGATCAGCTCCAATTGATTTCCCAATGTCCCACAACCACTATCTAGTTAAGTTGGGCAACCAAGAGCAGCGGCAGTAACCTGGAATAGAGGCAACCCATGACTTGTAATAAAGTTTACATTTAAAAGGCCATGTCTCTTGAGAGTAGCTCTGTACATAGACCGTGTATGTGTGTGTTTGTGTGTATACATATACACATATACTTCATGAAGAATAGATGTAAATACTTCATGAAGACTAGAAATAAATACTTCATGAAGAATAGAATATACATACACACATACATACATATATATATATACATACATACATACATACATACATACATACATACATGTATGTATAACTAGATTACAACGTGGTGGGTTCCCATAGGGACTTTTCATACAGCCTTAGTTTTGTTAACCCAACCCCTTCCTCTCCTCCATCCCCACAAACCTTTGCCCCTGAACCCCAATCAGCTTTTGTTTCATTTCTTTCAGCAGAATGAGCCCTGTGGTTAGTTCGTGCCACAAAGGACTGGACAGTGATAACTCAATGAGTTAGGTAGGATTTAAATACAGAGCTGTGGGGCGGGGTGTGTGTGTCCTTCCTGAAACTTCCCTTACCCTCCAGTGACTGGCAGACACAACTGAATGAAGTGGGAGTTCCTACAGCCATCTGCTGATTCTGTTCTACTCTCAAGAAAATGGCTGAAAGAAATGGCAGATCACGTCCAGTGGATTCTTCTTCCAAAGCATTCCTTAAAAATCCACCTCAGTCTAACACCATTGAATACTGTGAATTTATCCAGGATTCGCATTATATATGATGGGGTTAGATAGGTAGAAGCTACTGTTAAAACAGAAAATCTTTCTTGACGGAGGAGTTTTGTTAACATTCAAAATGAAGATAGGAAGAATGGCATATTTTAAACATTCAGCCTTGCTAACGAATGTTTTGTCTATCCATCTGAGCCTTTGGTGTTGCTCAGGTACATCCTCTTCACATATATCCTATACATTTCATAGTGGATCTACATTTGTAATAGTAAAGCAACTGTGGTTATATTTCCATTGTCCTTCCTCATTTTCAGCGGCACACTGTAGAGCCGGGAGCTTACGGAAGTCTTTTGGCAGTGGTCTTTTTTTATCCTCTGCTGCACGCCGTTTGCTTTTTCCTCCATTACTAGCACATATTCTCTACTTAATGTCAAGTCAGCTGAGAATATCAGCTGTCCAGTTCAGTTCCTGGTTTGTCACATAGATTTGTTGCCTCATTGAGCTCTCAGGGTAATGATCATTGATCTTAGGTTGTTCGTAACTTTGCTTTTTCAGTACAGAGTTAACACAGAAAGGACTATGAATGGGGTGTGTTGTCGGCCATCATTTCATGTGCTATTAACTTCTATAGTTCTGCATGGACAATTTAATGGGAGAATAGAAAAGGGTTTGCTGCCCATTTAAAAAATACATTGACCCGTCCCTGTAAGGATTTTTCTACAAACATGCAAAAATACCTTAAGATTGATAGGTTTCCCATCCCTTCTTCAAGAAACACAGTTATTTGTTCTAACTTTAGAAAAAAAAAGAAGTACTAAAACAAAACTAGAAATGAAACGATAACCTAGGAATGAGGGTCTATGGTAGAACACATGAGCATGGATCTTGGTTTCATCACCAACACCACACACACACACACACACACACACACACACACACACACACRCACACAGAGGCACACAAAATTAAGTCTTTTTAGATAACACTTCAGCTTATCATTAGATATTAGTAATAGAGATCAGGAAAATAACTGACTTATGTAAGTTAGCAAGGACATTAGACTCAAGATTAGCAAAACATCAAAATGTCTCTGTGCTTGTGACTTATATCCTAGGTATTATGTTAGTTTGGATCCTTACAATTTTCATGAAAACACTGAAAGTCATTGAAGGTTTCTGTGTATCTCTAGCATCTAATAGGAACTTAGTATTTGCTAAACAGAATACTGTATTATCGTTCATAAAGAAACTCTTAGATCTTAAATTGAGTTAAGAAAATGAAGAATATGTTTAATGAGATGTTGAACATAGTGGTGGTACCCTGAGAGAAGTATTCATAACAGAATGAGGATCTTATAATGCAATGTAAACAATCTCCTAAAAAGAAAACAAAGCAAATTACTGCTCACCAATGAACTTACAAAAAATCAAAAACATATTAAGAGTGCTTTATTGACATCATTATTAAATATATTCAATATGCATTTTAAAGAGAATGTACTGTGCCTCTGGTAAAATAGTATGTCCATTATTACAACAAAAAAAGTGAACGTCACATATTTAATTGAAAAAATATATCTCAAATAACATATGATCTTAATTTGTATGCACAACAGGTGTTCTATAAGCTTTCTATTAAACAAAGGGGACTGAACATTGTGAGTTTGATGAGTTTAGATGCCAGACAGACATTCTTTAAAAAGAGAAAAAATATTAGCATCCTGGAATAATTTCCATTCCTGGTCCACTTTCTGCCCACTGGAAAAAATTACACTGCTTTTCTTTCTCCAAAGGACACACAAAAAAATTCTTCCCATTATTAGGTCCAATCTTCAACACAGTTTTCATAATGGAGCGCTTGCCGTGTCTGCAGAATGGGAAGGACAGGTCTGCCCACTGAGGGAGGAAGAAGAGAGGTCATAATGAAAACAGTGCTGAGCGGACGAGGAGAGCCTCAATTGATAGGACAGTCACTGCTGTGACTGGTAATTTGACATTTTGCAATAGATGGAAACTGTTAGTTACCACACTTTAAAAAAGTGAAAAAAAAAAGACATTCTATGGACATTTATTTATTGTTTGAATCACACAATAAATTGACCAAATTTCAAACTACTTTATCTAAAGACATATCAAGTTCCTCCCTTCATCCAGAGTAACTGAAAACTATCAAATCTTGATATTAAGCAAACACCAGGGTCTCAGTTATGTCTGTTTTAATTAAAATATTACCAAATATTTGTTGTAACTGTAATTCTAAATTCATTAGTTTTCTACGGTAAGGAAGTATCCAAGCAGATACTTGCACAGACTAAATTAGGAAGGAGCTACTCTATGCTTAAGCATTTGGTCTCATGAGAGGAATGAAGCGGGCTGAGATAGTATTAGCAATATTGAGGACTAATGCATAAGTCATGAAACTTAACTCTTATTTAGTATTTCTTAGTCCTTAATTCCTTTCTTTCCCCTTCCTTCCTTCCTTCCTTCCTTCCTTCCTTCCTTCCTTCCTTCCTTCCTTCTTTCCTTCATTCCTTCCTCCTTTCCTTCCATCCATCCATCCTTTCTTCCTTCACTACAGGGTCTCACCATCCAGGCTGCTCTGGAATTCATTATATTATTCTGGAATCAAACTCAAAATGCTTCAACCTGCTCAGTACTTGGAAAGCAGACATGAATCGCTACATCCGGTCTCAATACTACCTCTCTATCATTATGAACCATGGTTATACTTGTGATTACAAATATAAAACTCTCTGCTGATCCAACAGCTATTCTATCACTGGTACTATTTGCTGCACCTCTTCACATTTAACACCCACGCTTTACACTGAAGACTAATACGACCCTTTAAATGGAAAGGTAAAGCCAAGTAGAATGGCATGTAACAGAACATGTTACAGGTTCCATAACTTGGAGGATCCTGCCTCAAACAAACAAACAAACAAACAAACAAACACACAAACAAACAAACAAACAAACTGCAAACACTGTGATCCGTCGCATTACAATAGTCAAAACTCTTTAAACTACAGGAAGCATGGGAAATTTTACACATACTTCAAAGAATCCGCACTGTGCTCCTCTGGGCAGAGAGCAGGCATAAAACTGCCTCCCCTTGTTGTCTCCATCCTTCCTCACGACTCGGAGAACACAGTGGCGGCCGTGCGTCTTGCACCGAGGGCTGCGGGCACTTTCAGAACAAGGACCACGAGTTGTATTGGTTTGGAGTTCACTGTAATGACAGGCAACACAATAATGGTGGCATAGCAGCACTAAGAAGGGTCGCTCCTACCACTTTGCCCAGTGGTAAACCCCTAAAGAAAGCAGTTTTAGGCTATTACATTCATATTATATATATATATGTATATATATATATAATATGTATGTATATATATACACACACATATATGTATATATACATATACATATATAGTTTTTATTTACTTTACAGCCTGAATCGCAGCTCCCCTCCTCCCATGCCCCCTAGAGTTCCTCCCCACCATTTCCCCCCTCCCCCCCATTTCTGAGAAGGGGGAGGTCTCCCCTTGGGTATCACCCCACCCTGGCACATTAAGTCACTGCAGAACTGGGTACTTCATCTCCTACTGAGGTCTGACACGGAGCCTCAGTTAGAGGAATGAGATCCACAGGCAGGGGACAGAGTCAGGGACAGCCCCCACTACACTGGTCCAGAGACCTGCATGAAGACCATATTGCATATTTGCTGCCTATGTGAGGGGAAGGGGGGGCTGAATATTATAATCTTAATGTTTTGATTCCTCAGGTAATTCTGATTCCTGAACTCACTCTGTGTCCAAGGCATAAACTTTAAATGTCTGACTAAAAACAGCTGAATTTGTAAGTGGTGTATTGGGTTTCCTTAACATTTTCAAATTGGTTATTGAGTTCTTCCCTTACCATATATTACAGCCTGTTCCCTTTTATTTCCCCTAAAATATTGTCACGTCTACCTGAACCCCACATGACAAAGCAAACAGGGTCAGGATCATCTCTATTTTCTCCTCTCACGGAACTCCCACTGGTGCACGGAGGAGCCCATTTGATGACTACCTACTCCCACGTAAAAACAACTTCCTATGAATTTCTTTGATCAAAGTTACTATTTTGGTCATAATAACATTCTAGTAAGAAAAAGTCTGCTGCTCAAAGAGAAGAAATGTGCATTTCTTGAAGCTTAGCAGGTGGGTTTCATCTTTGTATGATTAAAGCCCAGAGAATTTGAAGAGCATCCCTGCACACAGTGAACCTAGCCTAGGAGGGAGTCTTGTTCTTCCGCTATATATGTAGTTTTTGTCTTTGGGAAACAATAAGGGAGTTTCATTATAATTTTTAACTTTCTATACCTTGTATGTTTTAAGTAATACATGTATACTGGCCAACGGGTAGAGAATAAAAGTGTTCACAGCCATGAGAGAAGGGGAGAGGAATTCATCTCAGTTGTAGAGGTTGTACTTAGCATGTGCAAAGCGGGGTTTAATCCCCAGCATCAAAACAAAATAACTGGAGCAACAACAAACAAGTCCAGATGTTCTTCATAATGTCACCATTTTTAATTCTTATTATAGTAAAAAAAAAAAGTCCAATTTTCATGTTGGGGGAAATTTCTAAAATTAAAAATTATAAAAGTTTTCTTAAATACCTCAAAGTCAGGAACATTTTCCTTCTCTCCTGGTTTCGAACACAAGGTTTTGCAACATTTGTTTCAATAATGATGTAACAGGTAGCATATCCGATTGAAAATTTCAGAGGATATCATCACTTACTTCTGATGAAACTGATTTATGCTTTATAAAATATATGATTTAATATATCACTTTAAAAATAACTTTGCCTTAAGCAGAGTTTTGGAATCTGCCATTTGTAACATATGAGCAGCTAGTAGCATTGCTATGGACAGTATTTTCATTAACTATTTCACCTGTGGCTATTTTGGTTGTCTCTCTCTTCAGAATGGCCTGTAGGTGATATTAATGTCTTGGAGTGATGGAAAGGTCATACCAAATCAGCAGCAGGAAAGCCAGAAAGCAATGGCTGTGCATTTGTCTTCCACACCCTCTGTTAGCATTTCTTCTAGGCTCCACCCAACAGTTACCTGGCAATAGCCAGGTACTTGACTAACTTACTATAAAAGGACTGTTTGCTCCTCCCCCCTCGCCTGTCTGCCAATTGGCCCCTAGTCACCATGTGACGATTGGGTAATCCAGCTTATGCCACGCACGGTCTGTTATTATTTGCCTATCCTTAGGACATGGCAAGTGATGGACAAGAGTATCTTTTATCTTACTTCTTCATTTTGTCTTCCATTCTGTGTCCCTGGCATGAAGCTGAAGACAACGCTGGTTGTACATTGTCCTATCCTATCCAGAATGTGTTCTACTATCTAGAAACATTTGGGTCACCCGGGGCTCCTCAGACACTGACCTACCCACCCCTCCTCCAAAACCCTTTGGTATCCTGATCTGTTTGCTAACAAGATTCCCAGGTGATGCATATACACAATGAGTTGTGAAGTGCTGAGTTAATGTACCCAAGCTCTAGTGCCACCTGTGATCATATGGGCTCTAAATATGCACAATATAACCTCAATTCCATGGTAGAAAACATTACCCAGGTTAACTAAATGTTCTACTTAATAGAGGATATCTTGGTTCTTCTTTGTTTCAATCATTATTTAAAATCTTACTAAAATGTAGCAGAGCATTTTCTATGTAAAATTAGCATAGAGAACAGATGAACTTATTTTGGTGATTAGGGTCATCATTTGAATATTGATTTATAAATAGCAGAGTCATATAGTAAACTAGAATTTGGCAAAACTCTTTCAGACAACACATGTTTTAAGCTTTGTGTTTCTGTGGCAACTACTCGATTCTGTTGTTTTTAATACAAAAATAACTAAACAAATGGAAATGAAACATTACACAAGAGGTGTCAGGCTGGATCTGGTCTGGCTGGCTGTAGTTTGCTGGAGTAGACATCATTAGAATCAAAGACAATGCTTTGAGGCATAACACATTCTTAATAAATGATAAAAAGCTAAAACCGCTGTCTGGCATGTGTAAAACACATGGGTTCCATTCTTAGAACCTTAAAAAGCAATAGATTAACAAGAAATCAGTAGGGTAAAACTATTCTGGGGATGGAAGACTATTTTATTATCCATAATTAATTTATAAGTAATTGATTTATAAATTAATTAATTTATGAGCTGGTTTTGGCAAATATTAAAAAAATATCAACCCACCAACTCTCCTGTCCTACCATGGTGCAATAACCATGTCCTGCTCAGCATGGTTCTCACCACCACTGCTGAGCTCATCTCTTCCAGCTAGCTTTCATAGCATCTCAGCTGTGTTCCTTCTCTGCCTATGTGAACCCAAATTCCAGTAACCAAGTAAATCAAAACTCTTAAAGCTTAATTCGCCAATTAGATTTATGTATACTAAACTCACAATTAAAAGATGCCAATTTACAATGGCAAAAGTCTTATCCCAATATTTCTAACCTTATGAAACACACAGAAAAACGTCCCAAGCCATTGTTCATCAACTCCTGCCGCTGCCTCCCTCTCGTACCTGTGCACCTGCTCTCTGAAACTCGTAGCTCTGCTCCCTTTTTTCCTGTCCAATCACAGACCCTCTCTGCACTCATGGAACGGGACAGGAAAGTTCCTTCTATATAAGTTATTGATTGTATTAAATCAGTACAGATTGAATGATTTGGTAAAATAAAAATATTGCTTGGAAATAATTTTTAAATTTATCAGTCCAACTGACTGTAGATCTGACAATCCAATAATATTTCAAAGTTTAAAGTAAACCAAAATTAAATAAGTGAATCACTGAGAACTGTAGGCTTATATTTTTCCAAACCTACTTTACTAGGGGCTCTTAAATACTCCAACCTCCATTATAGCCCATCAACTAAAGGTAAGGAGGAAGATGGCTAATAGGACAGGGGAGATGAGGACCTGTTTAGAAATAGTTCTTTGGGGTGATTTCAATCTTCATTGTCAGCAGTACGGTCCACTAGCAAAACACCAAATATGTATCAGCAGTAGGGGCTGGATCCAGAAGAAACCGCAAGGCTCTCCGGATCAGCACCAGTCCACTGAAGCAGAAAGCAGCAGCCAGAACACAATCAGAAGTTCTTTGGTGTATTTCTCTCTTGTCAGGAGCCATAATGGGACAAGCTAATGACTAGTAGGTGATTGGCCTGAGATGGCCTGCTACAGATTATTATATAATCTGAGACAGGTCTGCCCTTATTAAGCAAAGCTGTAAGGGATTCATTTTAGGAAAGATTCCTGCTATTAATATGCTTTTCCTGTTACTATATATATCTATATATATATCTATATATATATAAATATATATATATCAATCACTAAGTCATAGCCCACCCCTTTAGAGCAGATCTCTGCAGATCCACAAAGATGTACTGTCTTGTAGTAATGCTATATAGACAAATAGATGACTTCTTAAGTCATAATGATGATACTATAAGAATTTCTAAAATCATATCAGTGATTAGTAAGCTCTTTTACAGTGGGACTGCTATTGGGTCCTTTTTTTCTATATACGTAAAAGATATTTTTTATTTTTTTATTTTCTGTATTCTTTGTTTACATTCTAAATGATTTCCCCTTTCCCGGTTCCCCCTCCCCATAAGTCCCATAAGCCCTCTT
>BDUI01000061.1:511992-540972 GCA_002335545.1 Apodemus speciosus
CCCTACACTGAGGCATCTGACACCCTCAGGCCCAAAGGCCTCTCCTCCCACTGATGTCCAACAAGGCCATCCTCTGGTACATATGTGGATAACGCCATGGGTCCCTCCATGTGTATTCTTTGGTTGGTGGTCCTGTCAAAAGGAACTCCAGGGGGTCTGGCATGTTGACACAGTTGTTCCTCCATGGGGCTGCAAACCCCCTCAGTTCCTTCAGTCCCTTCTCTGACTCCTCCCAGGACCCAGCTATACCACTCCTAGGTATATATCCAGAAGATGCTCCAACATGTAATAAGGGCATATATTCCATTATGTTCACAGCAGCCTTATTTATAATAGCCAGAAACTGAAAACCCAGATGTCCCTCAAAAGAGGAATGGATACAGAAAATGTGGCACATTTACACAATAGAGTACTATTCAGCTATTAAAAACAATGACTTTGGAAAATTTGCAGGCAAATGGATGGAACTTGAAAATATCCTGAGTGAGGTAACTCAGTCACAAAAGAACACACATGGTATGTACTCACTGATAAGTAGACATTAGTCCAAAAGTTCAGAATACCCAACACCCAATTCACAGACCATATGAAGCCTAAGAAGAAGGAAGACCAAAATGTGGATGCTTCAAGGCTTCTTAAAAGGGTGAACAAAATATTCACAGTAGGAAATATGGAGACAAAGTATGGAGCAGAAACTGAAAGAAAGACCATCCAGAGACTACCCCACCTGGGGATCCATCCCTTATAGGGCCACCAAATCTGGACTCTATTGTGGACACTGGGAAGTGCTTGCTGATGGAAGCCTGATATAGCTGTCTCCTGAGAGGCTCTGCCAGAGCCTGACAAATACAGAGGTGGATGCTCTCAGCCAACCATTGGTCTGAGACCCTCAGACTTTAAAGCCATCGCCAGAGTCCTCCTCTGTGCCCCCACCACTACCCTCTCAGGGCTGGGAGGCTCCCAGCACTCTCTATGATGTCGTGACATTCAAAGATCAAAGAAAGCAAGGCAAACCATTGCAAGAATGTCCTCAGTGAGGCTAGCATCAGCAAAGCCCAATGAAGACCAGTAAGGTCAATGGGCAATGACAGAGCATCGTCCACTGTTGAGTTATACTTATGCTCTTTCCAAACATCAGGTGTTCTCTCAAGCATCAGCATTGGCTCCAGTAACACATCACACGCCCTTTCACCAGGCAGCCTCCAGAAAAGCACCACGTGTTTATTCTCAGCAAAAATCCTCTCATGTGTCTGCTTCAGCAAAACATCCTCTCATAAGACACTTTCCAGAAAACATACACACACACACAACACAACTGCATCTCTAAGGAGAGCAGAGATTTCCACTTCCAAGAACTCTGAAGAACTCAGAGGTGAAGCAGAACAAGTGAAAGGCATCACACACAGACCTGCCAACAGCTGATGGGACCTGACATGGGAAGTGGGAAGGATTTTGAAGATGTCCTCTTCCTATTCCATGCAACCCTTTCTATGGTATTCCAACTAGAACACAGGCTTTCTTTGAAAACGGACCACGATGTTATTTCGGTGTTTACAGTAATTGGATCAAAGATTTTAAACTGATTTTAGAAGCTATTGTTAAATGCTTAGAAACTAGTTCAATTATCTAATTGATCATCTGGTAATTGGATAACATTCAAATATATTTAGAGACCAATGCAAAAATAAGCCTTATCAGCATTGCATGCAACAGCATGACAAAGAGATCACTAATTAAGGGAACAAAAGTCAAATTAATTGCCCTATGGTTATTAAAGAAAATAAAGTGGCTATAAATTCTGAGTGGACCACCTGTTCTAACAGTGTTTAGTGGTGAGCCTCTGCTAAGCATCTTGTCCATGAGATGAACACTCTAGTTGCCAGAGAAGGAGAAAAATGAAGTAAATGACAGTAATTTGCAATTTATTCCTTGTAAAGTAGCTGGGTGCAGAAGGGCTGCTGGGTGAATTCATTTCATCACTTGACATTTATTCTGCTAGTGGATCTTGATTGATTGTGAAGTTTCATCCATCTATTCAGCACACACACACACACACACACACACACACACACACACACACACTGTAGCATTTCTATGCTGCACACTGTGATTATTCCTATGACTCTACTGCTAATGGCTTATGAGGAAATCATTTAAATTTAAGGCTACATTAATGTTTCTGTACTTCTTAACTCATTAGTTAAATTGTCTGCATTTTTGCTTGTGTTTTTGTTTTGCTTAGCATTAAAGAAGTAAGAATAGGCAGGGATATTTCATCTGGGTACAATAAATAGCACAATATTTGAAATCAATCAGTGCCACATCCTTCCAGTCATACCACTGAAGAAAGAAACTGATTAAAAGTGATTTTTCTTCTACAGGACAGCCTCCCAATTCAGACTGTAGTTCTTCCTGATTTTACCACGAAGCATTAGTTAGAGTGAAAAGATGAATTATCTAGTCAATTAAAAGTTCAGGCCCCCACAGCTTAATTCAGATATATCACAAGCAGCAGTTCTGCCAGTCATGAACAAAATACTCTGAGAAAAATCAGCTCTGGGGTCAATCATCAGGATTAATGTATGATAGAAGATGTAGAGGTAGGATAAGACATTAGAGATAAAGGCATATACTGGGCAAAAACTGTCTGAGAAATGTTATGAAACAAGCTTTACACCAGGGATCCCTCATCACATGGTCCAGAGGAGGAATCTCTCCATTCACAAAGGAACAGATAAGGAACATCTGAATTGCACTGAGAGTACTTCCGGTTCCATGGCAACCGTCTCCCACTGGTAATAAAAGTCATTATTCCCTTGGTTTACTCCTCATTTAAAATGCTACAAAGGGTCAGTGAGTTGGCTCAGTGGATGAAGGTGCTTGCTGCCAAGTTTGAAGGCAACAACAACAACAACAAACCAAGTCACCACCACCACCAACAACAAAACATCCCACATGGCCGAAAACACAGCTACTCTCTTTAACAGAAAAGGAGCAAAGGGTCTTTTGTTTTCTCCTTTTTAAAACCGAAGGCGCATACTCAACTTTTATTGATATGGTTCCCCTCAGAACTTTGCAGATGGCCTCAGTAGATGACAACGCCACTCCCCAGGCTTTGACTTTTCTACGGTGAAAAAGCAGCAGGTATACAGAGGGAAGCCAGAGGTCACATTCTGGGCTTGACTCAAGCTAGTAGCCTGCAGGCTAAGAGTTTCCCACAATGATTGATAGGCTAGAAATCCCAAGCAGGCACATGGCCTGCAGGAGAGACCTGGGACCCTAAGTGTTATGTGTTGTAGACTGATGTTAGAAAGGCTGGGTGAAGGGAAAGCATCTTCACCTGATGACAGGATTATTGGAAACCAAGGACTATCTGTACGTAAGGTATTCAGATATTTCCCAAATATGTCATATTGAACATACGGTTACATTCAGGAAAAGAAGAAGAAGGAGGAGAAGGGGAAGGGGAAGGGGAAGGAGAAGGGGGAGGGGGGAGGAGGAGGAGGAGAAAAAGGAAGAAGAAGAAGAAGAAGAAGAAGAAGAAGAAGAAGAAGAAGAAGAAGAAGAAGAAGAAGAAGAAGAAGAAGAAGAAGNGAGGAGGAGAAAAAGGAAGAAGAAGAAGAAGAAGAAGAAGAAGAAGAAGAAGAAGAAGAAGAAGAAGAAGAAGAAGAAGAAGAAGAAGAAGAAGAAGAAACGTTGGAGATGAAGGAAAATCTGTTGCATTTCTTTTCTGTTCTAACATCAATTAGCTAGAGAAAGAAAAACCAGCAAATTGTTTTTAGTGCTCATGTTATTAAAAGCAGTTTAACTTCCTTGGCAATAGATCAATTTTGTTTTCTTAAAATCTACTGAAATATAATTGCCTGACAGATCAAAAAAATACTAAATTGGATGGTAATGATGAATGCCTTTAATGCTAGAAGGCAGAGGCAGGCAGATCTCTATGAGTTCAAGGCCAGCCTGGTCAACAGCATGAGAGCCAGGGCAGCTGGGGAAATAGAGTAACCATGTCTCAAAAAGCCAAACAAAGAAAAACAAATAAACAAAAAACAATGCAAATACGGTAAAGACCAAAGTCAGAAACATCTTACCTGTTAGAAAGTCCAGAGTTGTAACTTTTAAGTTCTGTTGCTGAAGAGTGAGCTGTTTTCAACTTTTTATGTGCTGCACTAAATAATTCAGACTGGGCACAAACTGTAGGCAATACGTTTACCCTGTTGAATGGTGGAGTTATAGAGTTGATTTCTTCTTTGGCGGGGTGCTGGGGATCACTAAAACATATGTCTGGAGGAAGAAAAATTTGAGGTTCCCCATCCATTTTCTGGTCTGGGCTTTTCTTTCTAGCCAAAGCACTGGATTTATTGCTTAAATCAGTCAAAACAAGGGTCGTATTTCCAAACACAGTTTTCCTGTTGATCTTTACTTCAGTATGTGTGTTCGCAAAGTTATTAAAAGGGTACTTCACTAAGTTGGTAAAGGCCATGGAATTTTCCCCATTCTTGAGTACTGAGTCTGGAAAAAAAAGATAAGTAATTTTACATATTCTTTAAAAAAGACTATTTGAAATAGATCTGATTTAAAATTTTAGTTCATTACAGTAAGCAAATATGCACGAGCACTCTCTGAAGCTCACTGAGACATATTATAATGAGTTATCTTCAGCTTAGGAAATAAATATCAACAACCTATAGAAACCAAAAGATTGTATTAACAAAGATTTATATTTGCTTTTTAAAAATCATTCAACTAGCAGTTCTGTTAAGATTAGATGAAGCATTAAGCAGTGGTAATTAAAAATGATATCCCATAAAGGCTCAGCTAAAGACTAACATACAGAGAGGAATACATCTATGGACAGGACCAGATGTAAAGTTTACTTAAGAATTTCAGACACTTGATTTGGATAAGAATAAAGTTTACGAAAAGTATCCTAGAGTTTTGGAATCAGGATGACAATATGTTCTATATTATAGGTAAGACGTCTTCATATTCATAAAAAAGAACAATGGTGGTTGAGACACAGGCGTTTCAGAATGCTGAAATTGATGTAGAGAACTAAGACTGTTTTTCTAGCAGCTTCTCTCTTGGGTGATACTGAAGGAGATGCAGTCCCTCCTGTGACTTAGCTAGCTGCTGAAGGGGAGATGCCTGCCTCCCAGGCTCAGGAACACAACACAATAAAGCTGCTAACACAATGCAGGGGTCCTTAAGTCAAGAATGAACTTTCTCATCTCTAATTGGGGAAAGAAATAACACTCTGGGCACACAATGGGAGCCGCATCAGTGAGATGGCTCTTAATCACAGGTTTCCTCTGAGGTTTTACATTCTCTGAACGCCAGAGATTGTGAGCTATAAAGAGTTATTTTGAAGGATTTCAATGAAATCAGTACAATTGTCTGGGTAAAGATTTTAATAACAAGGGGTAGGAAGGAGAAAGAAGAGAAAAAAATTCAGCATTTTTCAATTCCACCTGCAAAGATATTCTTACAGAATTCCTCCCTTTCAATTTATGAAACACTTGGACTGAATAACAAACTGGAAAGTTGCTGAAATCTGCATAAAACAAAGCTTTATTGAATAATTCATTAGAAACAGTAGAGAACAGATGTGATCATCTCTGTTTGAGATACAAAGGCACATACTGTTTAGGACAAGCATGTTTTCCCCTCCCTGTTCATTCTCTTTCCTTCCTTCTTTCCTTCCTTCATTTCTTTCTTTCTTTCTTTCTTTCTTTCTTTCTTTCTTTCTTTCTTTCTTTCTTTCTTTCTTTCTTAATACTTCAACACACTCTCAGACGAGTTTACACGAAAAGGCTGCAATTTCTTTAAACCAGAGAATGATAGCATTTTAGTTGGTTATGGAATATCAAAGTAGAACAAAATATATACCTGACCGTACAGTAAATCCTCTTACAAATTTTATGAACTCAAAATAAAATGTCACTCTTACCAAGAGGCCTTGTGGTCAAGCAAGCATCACAGGCCTTAGCCGAGGGTCTGTTTATGAGGGTACAAACCACACAGGACCACTGCTCTTCAGACTTCCGAGCCACTGAGTCCATAAAGCAATCCTTTCCCCTAGGACTCCAGCTGATTTCAGCGTTTCTTGTTGGCAGTTTGCTGTAAAACAGACTTCTCAATCCATTTGTATTCTTAATACTCTATTCTTACAAGTTCTGGACATTTTAGGAACTATTCTAGAAAAGCTGAGACCCCAATTTCATGTATTATTGTTTAAAAATCATTATTGACACACAGCATAACTATATAACATGTCCTACTGACTGCTGCCACATTCAGAAATAAACTTTTTACTCTGTTTTTTTAAAAAAGTACTGTGCTTAAACACAAACACACAGACACACACACACACACACACACACACAGACACACACGCAAAAACCAAGAGCATTAGCTATAACTGCAGGAGGTATTTTGCACTGAGACTAAAAATGAAGAAGATGGGACACATTGAGAGAGAAAAGAGGAGTGTATGGGGGGGTGGAATGAGGAAGGGAAGGGAGCATGGGGTAATTATACTATAATCGCAAAAAAGAGAAAAATGGGGGGGGGGGAGGAGAAAATAAAATGAGAAAAGTTTTATCTGACTTCATGTTCCCAGAAAAGACAATTCTAGAAATTCTTGATTTTTCAATTGCATTGCTAAGTAAAATACTGATGGCTTAATCCATAATGATGAAAAAAGATATCTATGTGTTAGTTCTCACAAGCCTTCATTTTATCTACCAAGTCATTAATAGACATGTAGCTATTAGGTTAAGAAACAATAAAACTAAACCTGATTTTTAGTGATGGATGTAAGTCATGCTTCTCCACCTTGAATCCACTGGCCATTACTGGCTGACGAGAAAATGCGCTCTACCACTCTTTAGAGTCTCGCTCGGGCCACATGCAGTTCACCGGTGGCACAGCGGTGCCACAGATTCCAAAGTGTTAACACCAAGAGAGCTCTTGCGGGAAGCCCATGCAGCTTATTTATTTTCAGAGCATAGGTCCTCTGACTCTCAAAGATAGCCTTGCCTTCTCTAAGACCTTGCTCCTTGTGTGCAAATGCGGGGGCCCTTACATCCAGGTTTGTTTAGTAAAATAATGAATAGCACAAGGAAATCTGAAAATAAGATACATCTCATTATGATTCTCTGATTTTACCTTGACTTCTAACACAGTGTCTCATATCTGTATGGAACTCTAAACCTAAAGAATTTGTTCACCTGACCTAACTCCTGGCCAGCACAACTTGCTCTGAAAGGCAGTGGGCTGCATTCATTCAGCTGAACACAGTTTGAATGACCCTGACATTCTCCATGTGCATGGAAGACTTTTTATTGTCACCTCTACTATCCTGAACGTAAGAGGATGTACATTACTTCATCTGCAGGCTTCTGGATCTCTTTTGCTGCTGTTGTTCTATTTCTTAGTCAAGCCAGGAATTAATTCTCCCCAGTCTCTGCAAGAATTCGCATTTAACATGCTGTAGTAGACTGAAGAATGGCCTCCCAAAGACACCAGGTCCTGACATGAGAGAACCAAAAGTGTTGCTTTATAAAGTTTTTGCAGGTGAGATTGTGTATATTGACCTGGGGCGAACTGTCCTCATAATGGGAAAAGAAGGCAGCCTTGATACGCCCAGAAAAGGAGAAGGTCCTGTTAAAACGGGCAGAGGCTGCAGTGTCCTAACCACATGTCAAAGAACGCTGGCAGTCACCAGAGGCTCAAAGAAGCAGGGGATGGATCTCCCCCTAGGCCCTTCAGGAGGAAGACAGACATGTCAGCACTTTGTGTTGGTTTGAAGACATTACTCAAGCTTCCAGCATGCAAACTGGAGTGAATATATTTCTTCTGCTTTATCCTAGAAGGGTGACATAAACCATATTGCCATGAAGCCCATATGACAAAGATACACAGAAATCCATGGTCTCCTAGTCTGTAACTCTGCCTCTTGGCTTCATCAAAGGGTATCAGCATTTTCTCAGCGGAACAGGACAAAACTCTAGACCTAAAGAATTAGGTCTTCCTAACATGTCCTAGCATCTTATGTCCAGCCCATCAACAAATCCTAAGCTTAATCTTCTAGAGCATTTCCTGCTTCTGACTGAGGTGAAGAAGGTCGGATACAGAAGCAGTCAGGCCAGCTGCCTGCTGGAGGCATGACGCAGTGCTGGTCACCTGAGCTACCTGCACAGCTTCTAGTTCCTGAGGTTCTGGTTCCTACGTCTTTTCTACTGAGTCTACAAACTACCTCAATATGTGGATGACTATAGGATCCCTTTAGCCTGGATTTCATAGATGGCAACTGAGATCAGTGGCTCTTCCCCAAAGAAGCTTGTTGCACCAATTCTAAGTTTTCTTTAAGACTTAGTACTTACTAAGTGTTTCTTTAAGTCTTCCAAATACCTTCAAGTCCAGCACTTCAAATGTCCGTGCATGTGAAGCCCATGGTAAGAACTGCCTTCTAAACAGCACTAAGTTCTCATTAGCCTGCAATCGATTACGAGCATTTTCTTGTCTGGATGCTTTAAAAGCCGTCTCCAAATAAATTAGTTGTTGTCTCCCTATGATGATTCCCGACGTCATCCACACTAAGCTTAGAGAGATGGTCTTGTCCTTCCTGGAGAGCTCTGTTTCCATCTCTACAGCTCCCTCATCATTTAATACAGCCCTCATGGTGTCTCCACCACCCTGCTTAGCCAGGTATGTACCAACTTCCCAGCCTGACGAATAAGAAGAAAGTAAATAATACATTGTAAAAATTATTTTTAAAAAACTGTGTAAGACTGTTTCAGCTCCACTAATATAGTAGTCCTCTCATATATAGCTTATGCTCACTATATATTAAGAGGCAACAATAAATTACATAGGCACTTTAAGGGGGACGTGATCACTGAATATTTAGAAATTTTGGAAGGGTTCGTGACAGTTAAGGGAGTTGGGAGATTTTATTGTGCAGAGAATCATTTAGATCAATGTTTTGGGGTTCTGAGGGTTTTAAGCGCACCCCCACCTTTCTCTCTTTGTAGGGTTCTCTGGCACGTGGGCACCTAGGGATTGAAAATGGGACCGAAGTCTCCCTAGGTGAAGTACTACCACAAAGTTCTAACCCCAACCCTTGAAATAACTACAAATTAAAATGAAATATTTTAGTTAATATAAAAAGCGCTCAGATATCTATCAGAATAAAGGATATATTTATTCACAGACATGTTTAAAATAGGGCAAGCAGTATTGGTTTTAAAACTTTGAAAGTTATATCTGCATTTTTCCTGCCGTGAACGGTTCTCCAACATCTTAAACTGAAAGGCAGCATACATAATGGGATTGGGGTGGGTTAGAGGAGAGGGTTACAAGTCCCACAAAACTTCTAGTATATCAGGGCTCACGGGGACTCTTTGAGGAACCCTGTGAGTCTTTAAAGCCTCATTTCTAAACCCCTTGAAATTGACAAATATTTTGTTTCTATTATTAAATATCATTTACTTGACTACTTGAAAGGAAATGGAAAACTTTAATCTCGAATACTGTAAAGATATATATGGATGCTAGAAAACACAGAATATTAGTCATTTTTCCAATAGGTAGATATACAGAAGCTCTTCATTGTGCCTGGTACTATGTTAAGTACATGGAGTCAAATAACTATATGACTGTAGAAAGAAAAATAATCTTGTTAAGAAAAATAAAAACAGCAACCCATAAAACAAAACTAGTTAATTATCTAATATTTCCTATTATGTGATAATAAAATAGGCTTACAAGAGGGGGATATAAAATAGAGTGGCAAGCCAGAGTAAGAGTTTCACAGAAACAGAACACAGGGAGAAAGGGTGAGTGGATGTAGATACATTTATGAAAATCCAAGCTGTGCTGTGCGTTCTCCACAGATACAGTGGCCTACCCTCCTCCTCTGGCCTTGTGCAGCTCAGCAAGGTCTACTTCTGTCCTCTTCCCAATCGTACCATTTTGTTTCCTCCTACTCAAAACCAATAGGTCTCAGAAGCTCAGGTCTCTGCTCACTGCTTCATCAATTCTCTGAGCTGTGTATTTTAGGCTTCACCTAAAACTGCTACACTGGTAACTCTCAGCCACTACCCATCTTGTCAAGCAGCTCATGAGACGTCCTTCCTGAACCGCCTTCTATCACATCACTAGGAAATCTTCCCCATTCTATCCCGACTTTCCCAAATATTTCTAATATTTGGCTCTCAGCTCTTTGCAGCATCCTACAAATTAGATCTGTGATGATTCCTATCAACTTTAAAAACTAATGATTCTGCTTCCCATGCTAATGCTTGATTCTTGATCTGATAACCACATTCACTCATTCATCTGCACTGGTTCTCATAGGTAACTCCAATTTCAGTGTTCTGTGCTATGTGCTGCTAGTAGCCTGGCCCTCCTTCAGATACATGCTCTGGTTATTAGCTGCTGAGAGAGAGAGAGTCTCAATCAATATCTTACCATATTTGAACATGTTGAGGGTTTTCTTTCTGACAGTGAGGACAGAAATATGTCATCCTGCTGTTCTCCCCTAAGCGACACACAGTAATCCTGCAGCAGCACTGACCACAGTTAGGACGCTTGTAAACCTTATAGTGTTTAGAAATGGCGGATCCGGCTTTACAGCACTAAAAATAAATAAATAAATAAATAGATAAAATTATGATGCTATGCTCAAGTCTGTTGTTATAGGTGACAAAGGCATATTCAGGAGATCGTCATCTCTGAAAATGTTAAAAATTTGTACATTGTTCCATATAATAATTCCATATGATATAGTAAAAAGTATTGACAAAATCCAGTAATGTCTATCAAATAAGGTTTGTGTGAAATAATAGAGTCATTATGTTTTAACTTATTAGTATTCCAAGCTGTTCCCTGCTGTATCCTCTTATCTAAATGATATATAAAAGTTCTATATTTTAAAATGTCTTTTATGCTTTTAAGGCTTTCTTAATTAAACATAATTACATGGTTGTAAGAAAAGGGCTAGATTAGCTTCAAATCTGATTGCTTTTAGAACAAGGAAGCTGCTCACTCAGTTTCAACGGCCAGAAAACTTATTTTTAGGGGATAAAATTTAATGAGAGCATTTTCTTTGTTGGTCTGATAAAGGGCTTCTTCTTTTTTTTTTTTTTAACTCTAGAGATTTTGCTAGAAAAGAAAATAAAAACTCAAATACACCCTAACAAAGAAATGTTCTATTTGGTATAAGCTTCATTTTAAAAGACACTTTTATTTTTCTGCTATAGTTTTGTTCTATACACATTTTTAAAGCACCTACAAAGAAACTATTTTTGGTTTGCACCAACAGTTTGAAAATTGCAACGCTCAGAAATATGACTATATATATATATACGCTGAAATTACACAGGCAATATATATAATTAATATATAATAATGTAAGCAAGGTAGTGAGATGCCCAATTTGATGTAGGCAGAATGCACTATTTTCTATAGTCATTTTCCTCTGGAATAACATATGGGCACAGGTCATTATAAAATGGCCATTATTACTGGAGGCGGTTATATCCTATAAGAGGATCATTAAAACTTTAGGTCAATTAATGAAAACCATCTTAATACCTTCATTCCTTCATTTCTGAGCATAGTAAAAATTTTGAATATAGAAAACAGATTGTGGTGAGAAAACAAGATTAGTTATCATCCATTGTTTAAAAGATGAAGCACTTTTACTGAAGTCTATAGGAGCATTATACATGTTGCTTACATGTAAGTGAGAAATGTCATCCTCAGAACAGCTTTTTATGGACATATAGAAACATAACTTCTTATTACAGGTTTCAAAAAACCTAAATACTATGTAATTAGCCTAAAGTTAAAATAACCAATGGCAAAATGTAAATGAATCCATCTATTTATCCTTATATATCAAGTCTGCCTAAATGTTTTGTTTTATATGTCCAAATACAACAAGAATCAAAGCAAAATACCTAGGTAAGTGTTGTTCAACTTGGTATAACGATAATGAAATACGTTCAGAGTGAGGCAAATTAAGACACTAATTGCACCTGCCCTTCAGATGTCTTGCTCTGTGAATCTCTCTACTCTGACCACTAGGGGGCTACACACAGCTTCAGCACCTGGGCAAAGGCACAAGAGGAAACCATCTGCATGGCACATGGTTGAAAATATTTGCTCTTACCCTGTAGAAGAGAATGCTAAAATCCCGGGTCCTCTTCACAAGGTGATGGGCCTGTTCATCTGATAGTTGACACACCTTAGTGGGAAAGTATAGTTTCATAATTTATTCACGACTATAACCTCACCTACTAGTTCTCTTAAAGAGAATTAACAATACATTTTAAATTCCAGCGTATTCTTTTCCTTTACCACTCTCTAGCTCTGATGTTGGGGTTCAAAACTAGGGTCTTATCCATGATAAGCAAGCCATCACCCATGCCTCTGGATCAGTTCTAGAAAACATTCTCCACAGAAACCCAAGGGATTCCAAGAACCTCATGTTTGTTAAGACTCTATTGCAGTATTGCTGCACTGAACTGAGTTGTTTAAAGTGTTAAAAAGTAGAACCTATCCTAAAATCATTATTAACTGGTTTCTTCTACCATTTAACTACTAGTGATCTGGATTGTATCAAAACCAGCAAGAAACTATGTGCAAAAGACAAAGAGGTATATGTGGACTCATGTAAAATTAATTTAGTTAATATATTCTATTTAGCAGAAATAGTTGGTATCGTTAGAATTAAGAGTGACAAATCTGGGTAAGAGCCTTCAATGCAGACTTCCTCCCTAGAAACAGAAGTACGGATGCTGTCCCTCCCATCTCTCCTGGCTTAGCACCTTTCTTGGTCCATCACTATTCTCTGACATCCCTCTCTGTAGTAATTCTCTCTCCTAGAAAACTAAGAGCACAAGCCTCTCCAGTTGAAAACCAACTAAAATCAAAACCAAGTCCATTCCTGGTCCTAGGATCCCATTCTAGAAGTCTAACATTTTTCTCTTCGTGGCCATCTAAGCTAACTGAACGATGACCGTGAGTTTTCTTTGGCTACCTGCTCATTCCCGCTTTGCCCCTGCTATCTGAATTCCATCCTTCTCATTCACTGAAATGCATTATCGTTCCTATTGTTGACATCTATAAGTGGCAACACATGCGTGCGGTGTAGGGTATACACGTAATATGCCACATGGAAAAAGCAAACGGCAGGCCTAAACCATTCATTCGCACATTCCACAAAAACCACTCTAAAGCTAGACACTGCTCAGACATTAGGAAACTGAAGAGAACACTTGCCCTCTCTTGCTGTAGCTGTAGAAGATACTTTAAAGAACAAACAAACAAACATAAAGTGTAATGAGTAAAATGTATGTAAAAGCAAAAGCAATACAAGGTATGGGGAAAATAAAACCAAAGTAAACTAAGGACAAGTGAGGGCAGGAAGTAGGGACACTGCAGTTCTAACAGGGGGTCCGAGACAGCCACACGAAGAAGCTGACACTTGAGGCTAAGACTTAAAGATACCTAGAGTTGGTAAAGATACCTGGAGTGGTTTCCAACTTCCTAATACTGTGACCCTTTACTACAAGTTCTCATGTCCTGTTGACCCCCTGACCATAAGTTAATTTTCATTTATATTTCATAACTGTAATTTTGCTAGCTATGAATCATAACATAAATATCTGTGTTTAACGGTGGCCTTAGGTGAGCCTGTGAGTCACTGGATGCTAAAGCATTCCCAACGCAGGGGTTGAGACCCATTGCTATAGAGACCATGTTGTTCCAGCACAGATTTCTGTTTCCCATTGGATCCTTACAGTACTTAAAGTTAGAAACAGATGTTAGACTGTTCGCACCTTCACGGCCGGGTGGAGACCACTGTCAAAGAGAGCTTCGTTTTTGATGATATTCCCGACACCAGGCAGCACCCTCTGATCCAGTAACACGTCACATAGCATGCGATCGCTGTGCTTTTTAACTTCACCTTCTGCTCTTGTGAAACTGAACTTTGGTGAGCATACATCCAGTTCTTCCATCATTCGGACTCTCTGCTGGCTTTCCACTGAATTCCTATAGAAGGAAGTATATCAATCGTAAGTCTGCTTTAAAATTATGGAGCTGTTAAATGGGCTTTGATCTAAATGCAAACCCTTATCTATATTATAGAATGTTAACTATTTTGGCGAACAATTTACAATCCTAGTAACAGTGACATTTTATTAATCATACAGATTTTATGAAGCAACATGTGTGATGTTGTAACCAGACTATGGATTCAGGTCCTACTGTTTCACAGCTAAAGTACTTAGTGCTCCTATCAGAATCTTGCTCTATTAATCTTTATGATCTTTGCTACAATTTTCACATCTGTTAGTTCTCCTATCAACTAACCAAAAACAAAAAACAAAAAACAAAAAAAAAATTAATACCAGTTGAAGAACAACACACACACACACACACACACACACAYACACACACACACACACACACACACACACACACACACACACCAAAAACAAAACAACAACAACAACAAAAAAAAAAACAAAAAACCCCCCAAAAAACCACAACTCCACTCCTTGTCCTAGTATCTCATTTTTATTTTTTTTTCAAAAGTTAAAACTTGATTTATTTTTTTTACCTGAGTTCTACTGAAGAGTCAAAGAAACAGATCAAGTCATTGGTGAGCTGTACTTCAAAAGCTGGAGAAACTCTACCTCTATTTCCGCACTCCCGTGGGTTAATCAAGATGGAGCCTTTCATTCCGAAATGAATCCTGAAACAGAGCCAGCCCGTTTCTGAGCATATCATGTAACCTCATTTTATGTGCTTTTTAAAAATCGTAAACAAACCAGTGTGACTCAGGATAGTTACTGTTAAAAAGGAAAAATAAAGGTAGCTAAAAGCACTTCCTAGAGAAAGTGTAATTTCCCAACACTTAGCCCAAAAGAACATAGCTGTTTTGTCTGAAGTTGGGTAAAATATCTTTGTTCACAGAACAGTTTAGCATCCTTCCATATCTATTTATTCAAAAGCATCAGCCTAAAAATTGATTATGATTTGTTTCTATTTTCTACCAAGTCACTAACATTCATAATCCTTATTTTAGCCATAGTGAACTAGAAAATTCACCTATTCCAACCTAAGGTCTACAGGTTAATATATGCATTTCTTGCCCACTGTTTGAGCTAAACATTGAGATCTCTCTCTCTCTCTCTCTCTCTCTCTCTCTCTCTCTCTCTCTCTTTCTCTCTCATGCACGCACGCACGCGCGCGCGCGCGCGCGCGCGCACACACACACACACACACACACACATCCCACAGATTTGTAAAGGACAGATGGAAAGAGAATAAGTAAAAAAAAACCTTGTACAATTCTTTTCATTTTTAGTTATTTTTACACATATTTGGAAGAAGGTGTTTATAAACATTTACAGTTAACTTCAAAGCCATAATAGAGTGATGAAAAATTCATGCCCTTCCAGATTCTGTAGAATTGATTAGCCTGTCCAGTTAAAAAGATGTGATTTTGCAAGACCCCTAATGAAGATCAAAAATTATTCTCAAGATGAACTCCTGTGTTCTGCCTTTCAAATCTGTTTCCTCGTGGCTTTGTTGAGTTAATAAACAGGATTCTTTTGGCTACAAATGTTCCTGCTGCGTGCTCCTCCTTCCAAAGCACCGTGTCAGAGTAATACACGAGGTTAACAAGTCTTAACTTTTAAATGCGGGTTTTAAACTCTGTGAGCCCCGCTATCAATCATAAATGAATTTCACATGCCCTATCGTTCTTGACAGGGAAAATGTGTGCCTGTAAGTTCTTCATAATTTAGCTCATGGAGGTTCAGCCCCAGCGAAAGGTGTACAACTGTCATGCCCAGAAGCCATCACATCTAAAATCTTTGCAGCTGCATGGCTCATAAAGTGGATTCTAAATCACTTTCTATAATGAAACCACATCCACATAAAAAACCTCAAAGGTCATGACCCACGTAAAACATAGAGGCGCAGTCCCAGTAAGAACTACAAAGCAAGCACACCTTTGTCTTGAAAAATACATTCAATTTAGGGGCAAAATGCATATAAAACAACTACGTCATCTCATACTGTTTTGTATTTATAATGTTAAATAGCTAGTTGTGACTTAACTCCAATTAACAAATAAATGTCATGTGTATTGTTATCTTTTAGAGTAAGATTATATTGGCATCATGAAACTCTTTGAAGCACAGCAGCATCCAGACCGTTCTAACAATTGACCCCGATGGTCTCTGCTTATATATCAGCTCATGAGCCGATATTACCTCCAGGAAACAGATCTCAAGAGAAAGCCACCACAAAAATAAATAAATAAACAAACAAGCCAATAAAAAAATAAAATGAGTAAGGAGAAGAGATCTAATTTTTTTGAGGAGAGTTTTATATACCAAAGGTGGGGTTGTACGACGGTTTGTCATCCCTGGAGTCCTCAGAGTGTGCTTAGGTACGCACTGAGGAATCGGGTATGTAAAGGGATGCCCCCTTTCCCATTACAGCAGCATCCTTAGGAAAGGCTGCCTGCTTCGGGAACACGCCTCTAACAGGAAGCGGAAGTACTGACAGGCGTGGCTGAGGGAAGGGACCTCTGCCCAAGCAGTGCATTCAGCTCTGACTCAAAGTGTAAAAGCCTGAGACAGGATAGGAAAGCCTCCTCTGGCCACCAGGTGCTGACTAAAGCGCACCTGCTGTTGAGAGTGAGATGTTATCTTTCCATAGAGAAGAACCAGCGAGGCAAGACTGGCAAGGAGTCCCGCGATGATGCAAAGAGAATCTGGTCCTTCAGGAAGGGGAACATCCAGAACTCCAAAACATCTACGGAAGCCATGGCGAGACTGTGCCCCTGAAACACTACAACCCTATGGTTACACAAAAGCCTGTTCAGAAGAAATCAGGACCTCGCATCCGTGGTTCTATCAGAAGTCGAGGGTGACTAGCAACATTAGTCTCCTTGGAGAGGCGGGAGCCTGAAGATGGGTGGAAACCTGATAATGGAGCAGAAAAGGGGGAAAATACCATCACCCATGCAGCAGCAATAAGAGATGGAGTTCTCTCTTTTTTTTAACGTTCAAAATTAATGTCAATGTTTAAAATGCTTGCAGAATGGTAGGCAAGTTTTTCGAGACATTTTAAACCCCAGAATACAAAACTAGAATAAAGAATGATAGGGCCTGGTGTGGTGGTGGATGCTTTTAATCCTAGCCCTCCGGAGGCAGAGACAGGAAGATCTGAGTTCAAAGCCAACCTGGTCTACCCAGTGAGTTCTGGATCAGCCAGGGCTAAAGCTGTGAGGCTGGTCGCAAAAAAACCAAACGAAACCAAAAGCAAACAGCAACACCTAGACGAAAGAATAAAACAACCTCACTCACCTTCAAAACAACAGGAAGAAGGGTGCCCAAAAGTCACCGCACAGACACACGAGCACATCCAGGAAGCAAGTCTTATGGATATGGAAGGACGCTCAGCGATGTTTGCAAGCCCATTGCCTCCCCACCAAACCTCAGCACCACTGCCAGAGGGGGCACTAAGATGGGCCATGAAGAAGCAGGCCATGCCTGAAGTGAGGGGAATCCGAATGCCCCTGATCCTGCTGGCATCTGTGGATGCACTAGAATGCACAAAATGAGCTAATTACTCTGTATACTGCAGGCCGTGGTAATGTTCTATTTAGTCATGGAGTTGAACCCCAAACCGTGGCATATTCTGGGGAAGGATTTCTACCGTTTATCTCTGAGCTACATCTCTCAGTCTTTTTCTTTCTTTCTTTCTTTCTTTCTTTCTTTCTTTCTTTCTTTCTTTCTTTCTTTCTTTCTTTCTTTTTTTTTTTTTAAGACAAGATCCCATTGAATTATTCAGGCATCTCCTGAGACTTTTGATTCCCTCTGGCTCAGCCTCCTGAGTGACTGAGATCTAGTATATCCACCACCAGGCCCAGATATCACAATGCTTTCGCTTGTAAATCATATACAATAAACCAGTCAGGGTGGTTTAGGGGGATGGAGGCAGGAGGGTCAGACATTCAAGGCCATCCTTGAAATGGCATCCTATACTTGAAGCCAGCCTGTGACTTTGGTACCCTGTCTCAAAGAACCCACACACTACCCACAGATACACTGTTAATTAAATGTGCACTTTTAGGTATTTAGAAATGATCCAAAATATGACTTAGATTTGAAAAGAAGTGAAAATATTTGTGTCAGGCTTGGGATGTAAAAGGTAGAGCGCTTACCTACAAGGTGGGAAGTCCCTAGTCCAACTCTGATTGCATCCTACAGGGAAGCTCCTCAAGGTCAATAATTTAAAATATACTCATGAAGACCCCGGAACTGACCAGATTCACTAGGCTTCCCCCTGCCAGGGTAAACCATAAAGGCTGAGAGTCCCTCTTAAAGAGGCAACGCCAGGCTGTGAAGAAAATGCTGAGACCAGACCAGCTGCCTAGAAGAAAGAGAAAGCAGCAGGGCTGCCTGGAATAGGTTCCGAACAACTGAGGTACCTGGTCCAAAGGACACCCTGCAACCTGCTGAGCTGCTGAAGGCTGTGCGGTGTGCTCCAGGTCCCCAGATTTTGTGAGGTGTCATCCATACTGGAGTGGACTTTGTTGATGCAGCTGTCTTTGAGTCATTTCTGCTCCTATGAGCGACCTTCATCATATTCCAGGAATAACCCCAACCCAACTCAATGGTTCACCAAGTTGGACTTTGGTGGCATCCATACTTTGCTCTGGCTTGAACTCCCTATCTGTGGTAAATAGACATGTGTGTTATGTCTCCCCAGGAAAGTTTTGTCACACAGTACCCTCAGGATCACACGTACACACAAATAAAACAATGTAGAATTACATCCAGGAAGACACACAGCCAAGCAGAACAGGAGTTTGCTGAGAAGTGGGACTTCTGCATCTGTCTGGGAAGGGTCCTTTTACTTTACAAACATCCTAAGTCTTTGATGTATCCAGAACAGTTGCCTTTTGTTTTGTCATTTAAATCACAGAGAATTGTAAGCAAAAGTCCTGAGCCCCTAGCTGGCCTCTCCTTCGACTCTGCCAGGAAAACTTCCCTTTAGTCCTTAAAATGCCCTATACCAAGTAAAATCCCCTGTAGGGAGATAAGACTTACAGTGTTTCTTCCTCAGGGGCTCTCAGGGCCTCCCTGGATCCCTACAGTATTAACTTAGGGTTGCAGTCTGCCTGTGGGACAGACAGACAGACAGACAAGACTCCCCTCTTCCTTGCTCTGTAGCCTTGAAAAAGTAGCTTAGCCTCTCTGAATCCACATCAGGAAAACTAGACAATGCTGGGTATCCCAGTCCTAGAGGCGTACAGCAAACTGAAGGACCAGATGAAAGCTAAAACATCTAGTTTGAATGAAGACTGGTTCAACACACAAGAGGAAGTGGAAAAGAGGGCAGTGAGGCTTGTCCCTGATACACCCAGGTTATCGGAGGACCTGGAGGCCTTCATGAATGTCTAGAACTTACCAAAGACTGAAAAGGACCCATGTACACCAGGAGACCAGTCATGGCTACTTCCAGCCCTCTCATAGACCTCAGCCATACACTGTTCACTTTTTAGCATCAGCCTCAACCTGCCTGAACTTCTCAGTCTCCTTGATTTTTTGGGAAGGGGGGGGGATTCTCCTTGTGGTGCAGCACAATGCCAACTTGCAATGGACTTCACTCATTTCCTGGGCAGCCTTTGACTGCACCAACACCAATTGGTAGTAGTTGGCCACTATGCTGGAGGGAATTGGGTAGACTGAATCATGGAGGCCACACAGTGGGTCTGCGGTAACATACTCTGACCCTAAGGATGGAGAATTGTCTACATGAACTCAATTGCCACATTTATAACCTTTAATCGTTAACTGTGGCCCCTCATGGCTGGCCCGGAGCCAGGCTGGGTGGCTCTTATCAGCTGACTTCCATTCAGGAGTTCCTCTTCATTTGCCACCATTGGCCCATGGTCAGACCTTTCTGTCCCCCTTCTTCCATACCTCCCCTGGCTATTTTCCACAAAGCATTATTTTTTTTGGTTTTGTTTTCTTTTTTCTTTGTTTTTGTTTTGTTTTGCTTCTGTAATCTTGCGACCATTTACTCTTTTTGTTGTTTACAAATCAAACGTGAAAGACTGACATCGACCTCAGGGGCATACCTAGATCTCTTTAGCTCATGACAGGGCCTTGAAGACCTCAGAGAGCAGCTTGAATTTTTAAGTGTCCCCTCTGTTTGGCTGGTTCTTGTTGAGATACGAGTGCAAAGCCAGCCTGCGATACATTTCATTAATTTCTTTGAAGAATGCATTTGCCCTCACAATGGAAATCGTTGGTCATCGTGGTGTAGGAGACTCGTGGATTTAAGAAGGAATCTGGAGCTCGGTGTTACTGAGCCTGGCAAACTCTGGGTCTCCAGAGACGGAGCCTACACTGACATCTCAAAGGACCCTTTCATAGTTGGAGCCTGTTTCACATCTTGCAGCTACTGATTAGTCCAGAATAGCATCCCCCATACTGATAGGAGGTAGGGAGAGGGGAGAGCAGCATTTCCCCCAGGGTCCCCTGGGGAGTCCCAGTGTGAGGTGGACAGGCAGCTGGGTCAGCAGGGGCGTCCACTCTCTCCACTAAGCAACCCCACCTCAGCCATTCTCAGTCTACCCATAATTGAGCTACCTACCCCCTTTTTACCATTGGCCTCAGTTTCCCAGATTTTTTTGAGCACAATATGAGAAGGAGCACAGGAGATGGAGTGGGAGGTTGTAGACACGCTTACTGACTGCTGAGGACAGCCCACTGGATCTCAAGGCAGCCTTTCATCTGTAGGAAAAGAACCTAGAGGGAGGGGCTTGCTCAGCCGTAAGTGCTAGAAGGATGGCTGCTTGCCGGATGGCCTCTCAGGCCACGCTGTACCTGCCTCGTGTTGTCTTCAGCAGATCTTCAAGGAGCTAGAATTCTGAAGTCATTAAGACAATGAAAAGCAACCAGAACCACTAAACCCAACAGCTACTTACAGATTCACTCAGTTCCACAACTCTACGGACTCAACAGAAAAGCCTCAAACAGATAAAAATAAATAAATAAATAAATAAATAAATAAATAAGAGAATATCAACTGAAAACTAATTTTAATTAAAATATAATACTTAAAATGCTAATTACAGTAATTTTACATTACATAATTACTCATTGATATTAATGATTGATATTAAGAGACCTAGTACTAAGACTCATGAACAGATGAAAAATTTTTAACATTTAACTAAGAAATACGACAGAGAAGCTCTTCGAGGAACAGATTAACAGATGCACTAGTAAATGAACATAAACACAGAATGACAGAAATGAAACAAAGCAAGAGGTATTGATTTAGAAAAAAAAATCTATCTGCTGTTGTTTTCCACGGTTGCTGTTCTTTCTTCCTGCGGAGTCAAATATCACTGGCTATTTATTTATTCCGTATGGGAGACAGACAGACATCTCTTTACACTGTGCATCTGCTGGGTTGGATTCTCATGGCTTTCTTTATTTGTTTCTTTATTGTCCTCTTGATTTTCAATACATACTTTTGGTGAGTTTAGAATTCTCAGTTGAGAGGTTTATTGTTCTGGCAATTTAGTGGCTTCCCTGCTGTCTCTGTCTTGCAGAGTTTCTGATGAAAAGCCCAATGTACTTTTCAACTTTGTTTCTACATATGTCTCTTTCAATCTAGTTGTTTCCAGTCTTTGTCTTCATCTGTGCTTCTTAACACAATGACTAGGTATGTGCGAGGAATATTGGTTTTCATCTGAGGTTCTTTGAAGTTCCACCATATCGGGTTTGCTAAGGAAAATTCTCAGCCATTTAACTCTCCAAAAATGTCTGTTTTTTTTCCTTTGGGTTACAATTGCAAGTATTTGCTTTAGAGCATCTGACTTATACCAAATCTTCATTCAATCTGTACAACTCTTCTCTGACTTTGCCAGTTTTTGTGTTGTGATCAGAAATCCTGACAAAACTATCTAAGAAAGAAGAAGGGTTTGTCTTAAATCAAACTTCAAGGGAGTATATATGTATATTTCTATCATGGCTATATATGTATGTTTGTGTGTGTGTGTGTATACTTGTACAGTATACATACTTACTGGTATAGTATATAGCCCTACCAAGACACTATATATTTGTACAGAGGCAGTATATATGTGTACAAACACACACACACACACACACACACACACACACACACACACACACATATATATATACACACACACACACACACACACACATATATTCCTATAGAGGCAGTCAGGGGCTTGAAAACTCTGGTCATATTGTCGCTGCTATGAGGAAGAAGAAAGCCACTAGTATTCTGTTTGATTACCAACTACATTCCCCCTTTTATGCAGCCCAGTATACAAGTTCCACTTCTTTGGGCTGAGTTTTCATACTTCAGTTAACTTCAACAAGATAATTCTTTTTAGAATTATCTAGGAACATCTAGAAGCTAATCTAATCTAGATACCTCTCTCAGGTATGCCCACAGGCTGATCTTCTAGGTGATCCCAGATCCTGTAGGTTGATAGTCAATATTAATCATCTTATTGATTGTTACATTTTTTTATGTTATATGTTTTTCCTTTCCCTTTCTTCCAAGGCCTACAAACACAATGAGCGAGTTAATAGCATATCGATATAAATCTACATAAAATTCAGATAGGACAGAAAAATGAACAATTCATTGGAAGACAGTATTACTCCTAATATCAGAATTAAACAGAAGTATRTAGACTTCTGTTTATACAAAGAAGAATATAAAACTTTGGGCCAACATCTCTCATGAAAACAAATAAAAACAATCTCAATAAAAAAAATGTGGCAATATGCAGAAAGGATAAACTATCACAAGTAGGGGGGTTGATAAGAATCAGTTGGTATAATTCACCATGTATGTGAAATGAAAAAAAGAAAGAAAAAAGAAAAATACCTGCCCTAAGTGTGCCCTAAAATGCTCTTTTCTATTCCCACCTCAAGGGGGCAATGAAAGACCTAAACATACAAATAAGGGCTCTCTGGAGGGCCACAGCAAAGCAGTATCATCTAGAACAAATTCAATTACTTAGAACAGACCTGACTCTGAATTTGTGCCGAGTCAGCTATTCTTTGGGCCGCTGAGTATTCAAGGGGCAAAGGAAGGTGGGCCAAAGTCCTGCTTGTCCCACCACTGATTGGGGAAAGTAAGGGAGCATTACGGAAAGAGCAAATAACTTTCGTTCCAGCACTGCAGGGGGATGCTGAACAGAGGACTAGGGATTCTGGGGAGCACGCCCCTCCCCCCGACCCAGGGAAAAAACTGCTTCTTGTCGATCAGGTCAGCAATGGACCTGCGCAGTAGAGCAGCCATGCTCAACTCTTGACCAGTTAGTTAGCTTCCTTGTTTGAAGCTTTCAAGAAACGTATTCTTTTAGCTCCCAAGTCACCCTACTTTGTTTGATCCTGTCTGCCAGCAACCTATCCCCACTGCACTCGTGTAGCCATGTTGTAGATGTTATTATATATCATATAAACTAGAAAGGTAATACTTGATGCAGGCAAAGAAAAAAATAAAGCAAATAGCAAAGAGAGTAAGAGCGTGTTATCTCACAGTCTAGTGAATATCACAGTTGAGATTCCTTGCTAGTGCACTCTAGAAAAGAGAAAATATGTTTGGGAAGGAAGAAGTGGAAGTGCCGCAGTTCACAGATGCTATAACTATTTATATAGACTGCCTATCTCAAAACCACACACCCTATACACACCAAAATATGCAAATAAGAAAGCTAGAAATAATTAAGATCGACAAAGTTGCAGGATACAAGGCCAAGACATGGTCAAAAATTTTACTAGAGATGAACTGAAAATTCAAAATTTAAAAAATGACCCTTTACAATACAAAATCATCAACTGTTCTGGACAACCTTCACTGTCAGCCTGACACAGCCTAGAGTCAACTATGAGGAAGAGCCCAGTTGAGGACTTGGCTGGGTCAGGTTGGTTTGTGAGTATGTCTCTGGGGTGTGGTCTTGATGCCTGATTTATGCAAGAGGTCTGAGACCTCTTAGGCTATATAAGAAAGCTGGCTAAGTACCAGCCGGTAAGCGGTGTTTCTTCATGGTTTTGTTTCAGCTCCTGATGGAATTACTGCCCAACTTCCCTCAATAATAAACCATGACTTGGAAAGGTAAACTAAAACAAACCTTTTCTTCAATAAGGAACTCTGGTCACAGTGTTTGTTGGAGCAACAGATCCCAGCTAAAGCATCAACTTACCTAGAAATATAAAATATGCCTGAGGCTGGAAACTAAGAAAACAGAAAAAAGAAATAAAAAAGACATGTGTTCTGTGTTAATAGGGCAGGGCACAACACTGTTAACCTAACAACAATCACCTAATGCTATACAGATTCAGTATAAGCTCTATCAAACCCTCAAGTACCCTTGATCGGGATTTTGCTGCAGTCAAAATGCTGAGCCTAAGAAATGGAAAACTGTAAAAACTAAAACAGCAAAACTAATCTTGAAGCTTCCTAAAATATACATATTCAAGCTTCATATGATATACATATATAAATTTAATACAGAGCTACCATATTATAGAAGAGACCATACCCGACCATACATCATGTGCTACTAAATAAACTTCCCCAGTACCAGGAATGGACTACATCCTTTGAGTCATTGGGAAAACTCATCCCACAGATCCCTCCCCCAGACATTACAGGCTATCACCAAACTTGACAGTAAGAGCCTGATACTGAAGATATCACCTACTTAGGGCACAGAATATGAAACCCAGCTGGTTCTCAACTGGAAGCTTCGTCCCTCCTGACTAAAGCCCATAGGACTGGAAGCTGCTATGTACGTAACTGGAGGGAGAAGGAAACTGTGAATCTCACCCAGCTATGATCCCCGTGAACTGCAAAAATGATCAGCCTGTAAGATACGCCCACAGACAGGAGCAAGAGTGGCAGAAATGTTACCGGAGCGACCAAAGATTTTTTTTGTTCTTTTATTTAAGACCGACTCATGAGACAGGAACCCATCCCTCACATTGTTGATGAAGCCAGAAACCTGAGACTAAATAGGCAATGGGCCCAAGAGGAAACCTACTATTATGATTTTGTTCAATGAACACAGCAATAAAATGCATCTTGATGACATGCTGCTGTACCTATAGATGGAATGTCCCTCAACCCTAATCAGAGGTTCCTTCTTGTAGATGCTAACTAACACAGAGACCCACAGCGAGACACAAACAGAGAGTAAGAGATGTTAGAGTGCTCAGCCCTGTATGGGATGCCTTCTTCACATCCTTCACCTCAAGTCTCAGGGGTCTATGTGGAGGTGGAGGACAGAAAACTTGTAAGAACAAGCGCTGGTAGAGGACATCATGGACGCAGTGTGTTCCATGCACTACAGGACAGATCCACATATGAGTTTACAGAGTCTGTGGTAGGATGCAGAAGAGAAAGTCCTACCCTTAGCAAAGAAGCTGTTCCCAATGGATGGTTTCTGGGGAAGATCTTCAATGAAGTATGACTGGACATATCAACCAGATTTCAGGCCGACCCCATGCTTAGGCGTAGTTGGACAACACAAATTGAACTGCATTTTTGGTTGGTTGGTTTGAAGAAAAAGAACATGAAATTTGCTAGGTAGAGAGGGTGGGAGGGTCTAGAAGCAGTTGGAGGAAGGAAAAGAATACAATCAAAATATGTTGTAAGAAATTCTCAAAGAATAAATAAAATAAATGGAATAAAGCAGGATGGCTCATCTAGCATATCTGAACTTCCTTTAAAAGTACTTTAAGATACTGTATTATTGGTGAAAATGGATACCTGGGTCCACTACAGAATATGGTGAGCTCAGAAATACACATATGAGGTAAACTTTTCTCAATAACATTGAAGAGAAATGTACAAGAGGAAAGGTAATCACTACAACGGCTGTCAGGACAGTCAGATATAAACAAGGACTAAAACTCTTATCTTCCGCTCCACTCAGACTTCACTTAGAGGGGCTCAGTATCCTAAATTTAATGAGATAGTAAGTGCTTACAAATAAAATGTAACAAGTGACTTTGTAGTAGGGAACATTTGAAAGTTTTTATAAAACTTTGGATCCAATGAAGAAAACAAAATAATTTAGAAGTCATTAATACTAAAAATCGTTGATCTTCAAAAGACATAATTTAAAAAAAAAATAAAAGAAGAGACAAGACACTGCAATAGGTTAGGAGTGCACTTTTTAAAATTAAAGTCATATTGTAATATGGGATTCTTTTGTGCTTGTATTACTAAATTCATATTCCAACAGCTGTCTGCCAGTGACCTTGAATTGTTACACCAGAAGAGTCACTAGGGCTTCAGGAAATTCAAAGTAAGCAAGCCAGTGAATTTTTCCCCTACCCATATATTGAGAAAGGTACTCTCTAGGGATGCCACTTGTGCACATAGCTTGAAGATGTGATTGCCCTTGTGCAGAACTTCATGGAACATTTACTGACAGCCCTTCACTGAGAAATGACTCCCTCCTTATCAGTGTGGTGGGGGAACATTTGATAAAAAGCCTCCCTCTCATCCTACCAAAATAAATCTACACTTAACCCCAAGAATCAATAACATATCAATGTTTTCAACTATCATCCATGGATTCCACTGTGTACAACTCTCTCCAGGGCTAAGTGTTTTCAACCACATCAATCTACCGAGGAAATAATGGACCTGGCGATACATCATTACTGCATGAACCAGCGGACATATGCTGATGTTATCAATTCCAGACTAAAGGAAACCATGAAGTGACAATGTGGCCCAAGGACAGAAGCTGCTGACAAGTAAAAGAACACCTCAAAGGAGAAGCAATTACAGAAACCTGAAGGACTCCAAATATGCTGTCGATGAGATGCAATAAATACCAGCCAGAGAGTCCTGTCCCCTGTGTGTTTCTCACCGTCCCTCGGTTACAAGTGCAGGGTCCGGGGACAGCGCTTTCCTTTTCAGGGGATAACTGGTCAGTATCATAAAGGAGCACCAAACAAGATCCCAGGAAGCAAACTCATCTTCACTGTTTGTAAAATCTGATGCTAACTCTAAAACCACACGGTGATTTGACAGACACAGGCAACCACAGACCTATTTCATTTACCTGAAAAAGTTAAAAAGGTATTCATATAAGTCTAATGTTATCAAGGCAATCAAGGAGATGTGTGTGTGTGTGTGTGTGTGTGTGTGTGAGAGAGAGAGAGACAGAGAGAGAAAGAGAGAGAAAGAGAGAGAAAGAGAGAGAGAGAGAGAGAGTTTGTCTTTGCCAATATATTATCCACATATTCCCATAAGAACCCTGAGACAATAGATGACTTAGTGTGTCTGTCAGTGTGTCTGTCCGAAGTTTGTGAATTCTTTTTAGGTCCCAAATTCCATGCATATCCTCAGACAAAGAAAGAAGACAGAAAAATACAAAAATCTATCTATCTATGCACTAAAAACAAACCAGAGTCTGTCACAAATGCAAAATAACATAGTTACCGAAAGTAATTAACATTGCTGAATATCAAGACAAACATTTGGCTCTGGGGGACCAGAGAAGCCCTGCTGGCCTACTGATAGTGTTTTTTTAAGAGAAATCAATGGGCAGGCCTCTGAGTAATCAGTACATGCATCACAATGCATTCTTCGGGTGCTTACTTCTTTCCATAATAGAATCCCAGTCTTTCATATTGGAGCTCTCTTAAATCTGGAACGCTTTCAACATGATTAGATGTGAAACCTGGAAACTGCTAGCAAACCCTTCCATCCACATCAACACATGGAGCAGCATGGTGCATTGGACAGGCTTATCTTACCGTAAAGCTCTTGGGCCAAAGTACATAAACAGCTCCTTCCCTAAGGTTTCCACGCCACTGTAAGCATATCCATTAAAGAGTCTCAAGAATTTCCAGGCAGAATCCTTAGCATTCATTGGATCAGCCTAGTAGAAAATAGATACATATTTAACATACACACAAAGTCACACATGCAAACTCTAAACACAATTACAATGCAATTCTTAAATCCAGTTCTATTACTCCATGACCAGGTTCATTCCTAAAAGAAAAATGACCTCTAACAAGTCCAATAATGCAATCATCTATTTACATATATTTTGTCCAACTTTATGCAGTCACTGGAAAGGAGAATGGTCATTTTTTAATTGGAAAATGAAAGTCACTGTAAATAATTGAGACAATCTTTTACAGGACTATATTATGTATGTGTACATGCATGAAATTACAGAAAAGCCATGAGAAGTGTTATAAAACTAACAGCTAGACAATAAAGCCTTTTACTTCTGAAACTATATAGAATCAAGTTCCTTGAAAGGGTACTCAGATTGGACTGCTAAAAGTGATGGCTAAATTTTGAAAACAGAAACTTTAACTGTTCTGGTGAAGTTTTACGCCAGCAAAGAACAGTTAAGTCAAAAACCCACAATAAAAGAGAGACAGCAAAGCCAGCTTGTGGCACAAGGACAATTAGGAAAGCTAATGAGTAAGACCTCCTCTTCCAATGGGTTGTGGGAGAATTAAAGTCTGGCATCCAGAGTAGGGAGTCTAATTCAAGATCTGTCCCACAATGTTAATATTATGAACACAATATTATTAACACAAAGAAAAGGAAATTCACTTTCTCCTCAGCCTTCCCAAACCATATAATATAGTTAGAATTGCAATTCATGTAATCACAAATATAATGTAAAAGGTAAATATAAAATATAGGTTCTTTTGTGGGTTAAGGTAAGGAATGGGATTTGCTTTAGATACTGATAATGTTTGTTTTCTTAAATTTGGCGGTAGTTCACACAAATCAGATTGCCTAAGATTAAAAACTCAGGAGACAGCAGATGTTGGCGAGGATGTGGAGAAAGAGGAACACTCCTACACTGCTGGTGGGACTGCAAGC
>BDUI01000061.1:542677-566720 GCA_002335545.1 Apodemus speciosus
AGAGAGAGAGAGAGAGAGAGAGAGAGAGAGAGAGAGAGAGAGAGAGAGAGAGATTACACATTAGTATACATTAACTCTTAATCTTGGATAATCTCTCATTCACCTCTAATTTCTTTTTCTTTCTTCTCAAAGGGCTAATGGTTGCTGAAAAGATTTTTGAATAGCAAGAAAAAAACATCTCTTCAGTTTCAGGTGAAGTAATATTCTCCAAAAATTTTTGAACTGTTGGCTTATGAATATGTGTTTTTCTAAATGCTTAGTTGTAATGTGTCTAGTCTTTATTTCATTAAGCTGTTTTTGGGGTTTTTTTTTGTTTGTTTGTTTTTTTGTTTTGTTTTGTTTTGTTTTTAAAGAAAGAAACCCTAGTGTTTCTGTCTGAGAATAGCAGGCAGATATGTAAGAAGATATGTAGCCATTCTTCCACTATTTGAGGTTGCAGTAGACATGGCTCAGGGCAGAATTTTCCCCTGCCTGAAGTTCAAGGAACTTTAAAAGGATTTTAAGCCTGTCTTTTATCTTTGCTATCTGGAGCTTACTATGAAACCAGGCTGTCTCACAAAAATCCTCCTGTCTCATCCTTCCAAGTGCTGGCTATTAAAGGTATGTGCCATCATAATGGATTTCAGTCCTATCACTTGTATTAAGTACTGGGAAATTAGTTTCAGGCTCAGAATGATTGATAAACACATACAAACAATGTTAAAAGCCAAAGCCTTTGAGTTCTGCATAAAACACAGGAAGAACCTTGGAGACTCTAGCATCAGGAATGACTGATCCAGTTGTCACCATGTCCTTAGAACTTCTAAATTCTCTTCTGTTTCAAAAATGCCAAGGACCAGCCTCTGTTTGGAGTGGGGCTCTAAGAGAAGGGGTATTTGAGTACAGAGACAAAACAAAAAGACTTGATATCAAATTGTGGGTCTAATGTGGAGGTCTACATTTCTGCTGGGATGGCTTTCCAGACTCACTCTCTCTCTCTCTCTCTCTCTCTCTCTCTCTCTCTCTCTCTCTCTCTCTCTCTCTCTCTCTCTCTCTGTCTGTCTGTCTCCCCCTTCCTCCCTCCCTACATACCTGTGTGTGTGTGTGTGTGTGCATGTGCACGTGCGCACGCATTCTGCTCTCCTCTAAACATCATTTTTCTTACTATCTAAAAAACTCTGGTTGAGACAGCTAGCTTTCTGCTCAAGATAGCTCTCTCTGATTGAGATACCTCTCTCTATTAGTAAAAATTTTAAATCCCAGCACTCTTGGAGGCAGAGGCAGGTGGATTTCTGAATTCGAGGCCAGCCTGGTCTACAGAGTGAGGTTCAGGACAGCCAGGGCTATACAGAGAAACCCTGTCTCGAAAAAAACAAAAATCTAAAAACCTAGTCAGGACACTTTTAAGATGATGAAATACAGAGCAGACATAGATCTATTGTAAGTGACTTTCATATAAGTATAGACTAGGCCATATTTTCAGGATCCCAGATCAAAAGTCTAACTTTCATTTTAATTTTTCAGTCATAAATTAATGGGTCAGAACCTTGTTTTTCCACCGTTCCGATATCAGCTACCTCTTATCCAGTCTTATAACTTCTTTATTAGTTATTTGATTTTAACCATACATACCCTCTGAAATATTCTATTAGAGCTTCCAGCAAAGAATCAGTGGTGAATCATATCCCATTTAATACACACACACACACACACACACACACACACACACACACACACGCACGCACACACGCACGCACACACACGAATATACATACATGCCCATACTCATGTCTGGTAGGTTCCCCTCAATGCTTGATTCAAAGAAAAATAGCTACTTGTGCTTTGAGCTCATCTGGCCCAATGTTTTTACAAGTTAAATATCAAACTCACCATCTGCCCAGTATCTGACCAATTACAAATCCTTTCCTAAGCTACCACATTGCTGCTTTTCACCTTAGTGTCGTAGGCCACATTGCCCGACCTTCCTTCCCTATATGGGAACTCACATAATTGGATGTTCCCACTACCAATCTACGCTCTGCCCAGACTGTTTTCCTTCTTCCCTTCACCTAGTTCTGACTTCACCAAGGTTTATAATGGCGCTTGGCAAAGGTTCAGAGGCTGTCACAACACCAAATAAAATAGTCAATGAGTCCTAATTGTTTCATGTGAAGTCTCCTCAAATTGCTAAACTAACAGCTTTGACAAGAACTCACATCATTTACATAAAAACTGTAGAAGCCAACAGCTATGACAGTTCATGTTATTCTCTTGCTCTGTCTACAACTGACATCCTCTGACAACCAAAGTGGTACATGACATGCACAAAGACAACTCTTTCTACTAAAAATGGACGATTCATGGCTGTTTAAGTGGATGAGTTTATTTCAGAAAAGCTTATTGACTTCTTGTATATTTCAGCCTGTGCTCTAGAAGCTGGGCATATATCTGTAAGTAAAACAAATTGGATTACTCCACACTGTAGAATTTATACTCTAGTAGAGGAAAAGGCAAGGAAAGGAGTGGAGGAACAAGGCTGGGGGGGCAGGGAGACAGCAGATTGCACTTTTAAAGGAGGGGGTACCATAGTCTCACTGGGGAATTGACATTTGATCAAGTTTTAAAGAAGGCAAGGGAGTGAACCATGGCTTTGGAAAATGCAGTAACAACACAATGCCTTTCTTTTGTCACAGGCCAGGGTTGTCACAGGACAGAGGACCAGTGGGATGAGATAAGTGAGCTTTGACATATAAAAGGAATCAGATTGTGTGGCCTGAGGGCCAATTTAAGGAGTGGCTTTTTCTCCATAATGGAGTAGAACAATAATATGACCTACATTAGTATTTTAAATGCGCTCAGTGGCTGCTAGAGTGAATTTTGGCTGAAGGCGCTCAAGGTAAAAGCCTGAATATTACTTACGAGCCAACTGCAGAGATCTGGCTGAGAAACACGGGCATCTGGATCAGTAAGATGTAGCAGTACTGAAAGTGGACACAGTTTTAAACGTATTTTGAAAGTCAAACAAGTATTAGTAGATAAACTGAAGGAGGAACAGGAGAGTCAGAGAACCAAGAGGATGAGTTTGGGGCCCGAATAATAAGAAAGAAAAGTTACAGAGACCTGTGGGAAGGAAGCAGAGAGGAATGGGAAAGCCGGATTGGTTTTAAGGCATGTTAAAGTTGAGATATCTCTTAGGAAAACATCAAGAAGATAAATATGGGATTCTGGGGTTTGGGAGATAACTGAGCTTGAAGATATAAATTCTGTTTGGTGTTCTGCAGAGAAACTGTCTTAGAACAGTGGTGTTAGATGAGATAGAGGAACTATGTACAGATAAACAGCACAGGCACAGGGTCTCGGGTCCTCCAGGGTAAAGCTGTTGGGAGGAGGCAGAACCGGCTAAGGCATTTTATGATGTCAGGAGAAGAGTACTGGAAAGCAACCGTGGAGTAAGTGGGCGGCTAGGGAGGCAAGACCAAAACCCAGCAGGTGGGGCATCCCAGGAGCACCTCCCAAACGCATTTCATTTGGAGGACACATCAAAGGCCGCTGCTGAGCCCTAACAGGAGAAATCCACAGCAGGAGTTTTAAGGATAGAAGGCTGGCAAAAGCCTGATGAGAGAACAGGACTGGCTGCACAAGGCGGAGCAAATTTACAAAGTGTATAAAATACAGACATGGGGCACGGGAGAGGAAATGGAGACAGGCAACTTTTTGCTCGTTTTGGGGTGACTCATGTCTGCCTGTGGCTGGCAAAGACGCAGTAATGGAAAGCGATCGCAGAACAGCTGCAGCACTGTTTTTTTTTTTTTTTAAAGAGCAAGCAGAAGGTTCCAGGTCACACAGAGTTTAATATCAGGACGGAGGGCAGAGGGTTCAGGTATAAATGGGAGTCGGTATGAAGTCATGCATTGCTATTTATCTGCTGATTGATTCCGTTTTCTGAGTGAACTAGGAAATAAGATCATCCACTAAGGGAAATGCGGGCCCCAGGGATGTGGACCCTCAAAAATCACGCACAGTATGTGATAATGTTACTCCACCTCATCGTTCTCAGATTGAAGCCAATATCCTCATACAAACGATGTCACCAGCTCCATCCTATCATCTGAAATCTGCCAAAAGATATCTATAAAAAGACATGGCATAAAATCTCACTAGATAGCACCAAGGCACTCCTTATCCCGACTAAATCTCATTAGTTAATAGTACTAGTGTCACTGAAAGAAAATGCTCTGATTTAACTAGATAAGTCACTCATCTCGTGACTTGTGCTTAGCCACATTTAATTCTCCCAACTTTTTTTTTGATCATGTAGATTCTGACAGATGTTTTATAGCTTATAATAAAGACAACTGTCCCACCGTTAGAATACTTTAATTCAGCAGTGATGTGCCACGGTTTATTGTTTTAATTGAAGAACCAAGGTATTTTAAAGTAAAATTCACATCTAAATTTTAGTATCTTTTAATGCTAAAACAGTATATGATATATATTTCAAAAGGAACCTCTAGAAAATAAAGGAGCAAATATGAGTTTTAATGGACAGTATGACTCCAAGTATATGCTATAAAGAGCACCTAGATCACCACACTCAGGGGATTATTTCAACAATTTCTTTTTTTTTTTTTTTTAGTTTTTCCAGACAGGGTTTCTCTGTGTAGCCTTGGCTGTCCTGGACCTCACTCTATAGACCAGGCTAGCCTGGAACTCAGAAATCTGCCTGCCAATTTCAACAAATTCTTATTCCTTGTACCCCTAAATATACATATGCATGTATGCATGCATGCGTGTGTGCGTGCGCACGCGCACATACACACACACACACACACACACACATACACGCGCATACACACACAGTAATAATCACTCAAGGCAGTAAAGGTTGTCCTAGACCTTCAATCAGTACATCTACTTTTAACTCTCAGAAACTGTCAAAATATCTGAACATGAAAATTTTGTCCATTTAGTGTTATAAAGCTAAGCCTTGCTGGCTTGTCCTTCAAACCTTTATGAACACTGGGATACATACTTATTAACGACTCGGGCCATATGCCCTTGCAAATCAATTCTGTTGTGCCTAGGAGGAGGAATCCAAAAATATAAAGGCCAATATGCTTAAAATGCATGAGACCATTATATATCTCCACGCAGCTGTCAGTGAGAAGTGAAATATGTTGTTGTGGCTGAGAGAGCCTCAGAAAGCCTCACACAAAATCCTTAAAGGTGTAATACATGTCCCGCTTGCTCTACTGGTATTTTATCCGATTCTCCATAGCCCAAAACAATATACATTATGACATCAAAGAAAAATTGACAACAGTTATGAAATTAAAGGTTCTACCAGGTTAAAAAACAATGTTTACGGCCCAATGAACATCAACAGTATAATGTAGGTGGTAGCAGAAGGGCAGGCCAAGGGATGACAGAGATGGGGAAATATTTATTTATGGAAAAGCAATGACCTGAAACTATCAAATGACTTCAGCACAGCAGAAAGTCACGCAGCCATCGATGCTGTGACCTTAGCTTGAATACGTTTTAAAGAATTGGCTTTTTTTTTTTTTAACATGATGAGGTATTTGAGAATTAAAGTGAAATGCTGATATAGTTCCTTTGTTATATATAGTCTGTAAACCTCTCTTTCATATATATGTCTGTGTGTGTGTGTGTGCGTGCATGCACGCGTGTGCGTGCATGCATGCGTGTGCACATGCATAAGCACACAGTCTAAACTTTCCGGGCTTTTGCATTTCCCTTTTTGCCTATCCGGGGATCTGAATAATCTTGAGGCTTCCTGCTGGCCACACTTAACAGAGGTTTTCCTAGCCACCTCTGCCATGTACCTATTACACTGTATTATTATGTATCTGTGACTTGATTTCTCCCCTATCTATATAAGTTCCCTGGGCACAGTGACTCTGTTTTAGCTAATATCTCCAAGGGCTTTCCACAATGTCTGGGGATATTTGTAACATTTGTGGAATTAAATAGGCCTTCCCTCCTCAAACCAGGACTGGATTGAAAATATAGGACCTCTGTCTCCACCACCATGCCCTTATTACAATTGCCATAAGCAAAATTTCTTGCAAAGAAGAAGAAGAAGAAGAAGAAGAAGAAGAAGAAGAAGAAGAAGAAGAAGAAGAAGAAGAAGAAGAAGAAGAAGAAGAAGAAGNAATTTCTTGCAAAGAAGAAGAAGAAGAAGAAGAAGAAGAAGAAGAAGAAGAAGAAGAAGAAGAAGAAGAAGAAGAAGAAGAAGAAGAAGAAGAAGGAGAAGAGAAAAGCCATCTTTTATCTCCTAATTATGTGCAGTAAAAAACCACAATTATCATTGCTATCAATTGCTATATGGAAGCTAACATCTATGCTCACGCCCTCACGTTTCCCACAAGGTAGAGAACTATATACTCCATGGGCTCTTTTCCAGTCAGATTGGTACATGGATAGCAACCAGTCGCAAAGAACCCCATCCCGCTAGGCCTATAGCTTCTGACAAGTCCATTTGGCGTTCAAACAATGGCTTTAAAAAGGACTCAGGTATTCCATTTTTGAAGGAAAACTTTATGTAAAGATTGTTTTTGTTTTTTTAAATTTGGGTTATCTGTTATACAGGCGCTTTTCCCAAGCCACTGTCATTTTAAAATAATCAACTATACATAACACTCAGGGCAGACTAAAATGTCACTTACGCTTGAGTATGTATCACAAGCAGTTTCACTGCCTCTTCTGCACCAACTCATTTTATGAGCTTCTGCGTACAGACTGGGCAAGGCTTTTGCAATAAACCTAAGACATTTACAAGATATTCGCTTGTCCTGCTGTGGAATCTAAGGTTATCACCTCTTTCTATAAGCGTCTACTGCCCAGACAAATTCAAAAAATTAATTTCTAGAAGGCTATTATCTTTGCTATAACTATACGCAATTGCCCAATATGTACTTGACTTTCTCATGTTGACCCTTATAATCCTGTTACTGTGTTATTTGAACATTTGAACCTCTTCTATCTTTGTCTGAAATAGAGATGAAAATCTCTGTTGCCACAATTTTAAGTATGATTGAGTAGGGTTCACCTTCCCATTTTCAAGTGGCTTAATAATATGAAATCTTCAAAACAACATATATTTTCAGAGACAGCACATGATTTATTGCACTGATTACCATTTATCTTGCCTATCCATTGGTGAACTGGGAAGATGAACTTTTCAGAGCAGAATAAGACTTTTTCCTAGACAAATGTTTTGACTCTCATTTAGTTGCATATTGTTGTCACAGAGAATGTCCTATTCGCTTTCATAGTTTCAGTAATATATGTTTTTAAATTATAGGTCACTTGTCTATCAATCTAAACCCTCCAAAGCCATAATTTCAAAAATGGTTCCTAGGATCCAAAATAATATCTTCAGGACCGTGCATGAAAATGCGTCCTATACCCTTGAGGACTTCTGTGGAGTCTAAATACTCCATGCCTCACCTGATGATATAAAGCATCATACACGCCTCATAAAAGAAGTCATTCTAACACACTCTAACAAAATTGGGTCTGCTGAGAAAGCCGTTCTCCGGGAAAAAGAAGGGCCATCACAAGAATGTTGATTTTGCTAACTACTAAGCTAGGAGTTTTCAGGTTTTCTAACTTAACCTTGATCAAATAAAGTAAGATGTGCGGATAAGGCATCTCCAGATGAGGATGCAGCAAAAGTAAAGATAACCAGATGTTCTTTACAGCATCTGGAGCAGTGTTGGATCAAAGCTACAACAGCCACAGACCCTGATGACCCCCGTCTGAAGAAAAAAATAGAACTACCTCGTTACCCTTCATTTCCTGAGTTCAATGGGTGCTAGTAATGACCTTGCATCTCCAGGAAAGTCATTATCAGTATCCACTTAAAAAGGCAAGAAGTAGATGATGCATGCTCTATAAAACATATAGGAAAGCCATTTGGATATTTAATTAACTCATTCTTTCAAATAAAAGGCAAGAAAGATATCTATGTGATTTTTTTTTTTTATCTGAACAAGGGGAAACTTTTAACGTGGGTACTTTGATATAACGGATGTTTCTAAATGGCACATACAACTAAAGGTTCATAATAAGTTATAATAAGAAACTCCTGTTAGACTCTTAAAAAAAATACCTAGCCATTTAACATTATCCAACGTTGGCTTTTCTCTATCCATTCAATTTATATTTAAATGCCTAGTTTGTTCCTGATGCTCTAAAGGATCATATAGATGATAAATGTAGGTAACATACTGCATACATGTATGAAATCTTATGGAATCATCAGAATAATCAGTGCATGTTTCAAACTGATAAATGCTTATAAATAGACTGTTTCATTTTTGTGGGAGGAGATTAAAAACACGTGCAGATTACACCCTGATTTCACTAAAATATCATAACCAACAATTACAATTGGTAGATTGACTCCTCAAAGCTCATTAGCCAGACATGTTCATTTGCATTCTGATATTGTCTCTTATCACAGGGTTCCACACGCCCCAGCAGAGTTTGATGCAGTGTGCTTACACAGTTGCTTGGCTTTAAGCTGAGAAGACAGTGGGCCACAACTTAGAGAAGTAATACAGTGTGCGGATGACTGGCAGATGCCAAGATCTTCTACAGGGAGTATTCTTCCAAATAAGGACCAGTTGTCACAGAAGGGAGGGGTAATTAGTGACTTTTCTATGGGCCCTAAACTAGAACAAAGAGAAGTGCTATATGATAAACAGACTAAGTAGTTCACTCTGGCAGTAGCTCCCGAGGTAAGATATTTTATGTTGGTTTTTGGAATAATGATTATCTGAAGTTTGAATCTTTTATTTTAAGTGGCCACTTAATATTTCTTTAGCTCTCCTTTGTTATTTTTCATATTTATTACACTGTAAAGAATACAGTATGCAATTATTTTTAAATGCTGCTTTGAGAAAACTAATCATTTCAAGCCAGTAGTAGAAACATTAAATAGCTTTAGCTCTTTGGCAAATATGCCTAAGAAACCGGGGATCATCTGTTACAATAATGATCTTGCCAGAAGTTTGTGACAATGGTCCATATTTTAATGAAATTTAATATGGATCCAACATTGTTCTCAAAAGCAAAACACTGTTGATATTTATAAAGGTTATTATTATGCTTTTTAGATCAAAGGCCCAGAAAATGAAGCTACAACAGAGTATTTAGGATTCTACTGAAAGCCACATTATTAATTCCATATTGATTTTCAATCCAATGTCAATGGAAGCAGATCCTTCCTCCTAATCACACAGCTCTATTCCAATAATTAGTTCCTCTTTCTATTAAGGCATTCTCCATAATAGCTTTAAATGCAGGGCTATTTATTTGTGGAATATAGCTTAGTGAGTATAGTGTTGCCAAGTGAATCTAATCATTGCTCAACCATTAATAAAGCACTTATATTAGGCTATCTAGATGCACTCTTTGGTGCCATCGGAACACAGAAATGAAGAGAATTATCAGAGCAGATAATTGACTGAGGTGAACAAAATTTAAATGGTGGAGGCCACAGCCAAAACCCAAGGTCATACTTCTTCAGTTAATAAGGATCGCTATCACGTGTGTTGATATGGCGTACACTGCAGAAACCACGCTATTACTGAATCTTTTATGACTGAGAGTAGTTATAAGCTACATCAAAGTCTGAAGGGAGATCAAACCTTGGCCCAACCCTTTACTGCAAAGGACAGTGCTCATTGATTTAAACTCACCTAGAGCCCCACACTCCCTATCCAGTAGCTTTAGGCTTATCTTTATTGTAGAATTATCCTTTCTCATGACTAACTGCACTTCATGTTTTGTCACAGATGATTAAAATAAATTTAAAATGAACGAATAATTCTATTTCCTCTAAATTCCAATGAGGCGACTATTTAAAACAAAATCTTGGTTTCTTGCAACGGGAATGTTTATTTGTATAAATAGTAACTTTTCATGAAGAAATTTTTATAGATAAAGCAAGTTTTATTTTACCAGTAACTAGCAAAGAGTTTATCACACAACATTGCTATTGAAGGACATAAATCATGGTGCCAATGAGGAGGCTTATATCTTAGGCACTGCTCAGTGCAACAAGCATTTATTTCTCAAACAGTGTCTGGCTTGCTTAAGCTAATTTCTACCACCAGCAGCTGAGCCTAAACACCTCACCTGGGGTCACTGCAATACCTACTTGAGATTTCTTCCCTATTTTCTTCTTTGATATACAAGGTTCTAGCTAAACTGTAAATAAATCTTACTACCATTCAAGGTTTCTTTCTCTTGATGCCCAAGATAAGGCCTCGAAGGTGACCCATTTGAGACTGCTCAGCAGGCAAAGGCATTAGCCACTAAGGCTAAAGATGTGAGTTTGGTTTGGACCCCGGAACCCAAATGAGGTAGAAGAAAAAGTTGTCCCGACTTCCACATGTGCTGTGATACACACACAACTACATTCAGCCACACAAACAATACACACAAAAATAAAATCCACCTTGACCCTGTGAAGGCTCAATAGATGCCCCAAGAAAGGGAAATCGAGATGGGGGGGGGGGTAGGTGGAGGGGCATATACTTGGAGACAGGGGGTGGGAGGAGAGGTTGGGGGTTTTCGGAAAGGGGGGAGACATGGAAGGTTTTTAGCATATGAAATGTAAATGAAGAATATATTCAATAAAAAATAAATAAATAAAATCCAACTCCAAAAACCAAAGTCCCACTTGTGGTATAATCTACCCATCAGGTTTAATAGCAGACCACCTTCGGATCTCATTCTCTTACATACACACTGGTTTTCTTCCAGGCCCTGAACACTGTTCTTCTGCATATATGTCCCACTTTCGTCTCAGGAACTCTAAATCTCCTTTGCCCCCTCTACACATCAGCTCTGCTACCTCCATAGGGAGATTCCCCTGGTCTCTCTGTGTGTCCTAAGAGAGAACCACACAATTCCTCTGAAAACCTATCACTCTGTACTTCTTTACATTTTCTTTTATTGAATGCCCATGCATTTTCCCAGCCACAAAATAAAGACAAATATTTTCACCCTCCTGTACTTCGAAAGTAGACAAAATTTTGCTGAATGAGTGATCTTTGTCAACACTAATACTTCAGAGAAACCATTAACATAGATCTCTATAGTACTCTGAAATAATTTCAAGAAACACGATAATTTAAAAGAAAAAAAGTGCACAGCACTTGTTGACATACCAAGTCAAAATAAACAGAAGCATAGCTGTTAAAAGATCCAAATCTTTTTTCCCCCCATCCCTCAGCTTGAAAATACATCTTCCTTGTTTCTTTCGAGTTCAGAGCATATGCTAATTTCATATCAGGCAACTTCTTTCCAAGACCAAAGGCTAGCTTTGAGAGAGCTTTGAGGGAGCTTTGCAGAAGAAATTGAAGAACAGCACAATATTGCATGTATCCATGAAATACAATTAACCACAAATCTAAAGGGCTTTAAAAGCCGGGTCGTTTAATCAGCATATTTTTCGTATAGTTCTAAGTTCTATCCAGCCATCAGCAATGTATGCCTGAGTGGCAGGCTATGCTACAGTTTGCTTTCAAAAGAAATAAATTCACTTAAGGAAACCAGAACTAGCTTTTACTGCCCCTTCATTAGATGGCAATATTCAGCTGAGTGAGATTTTAGTGCTAAATTTTCCATGTGCAACGTTAGAATTATATATTAGTGATCAACTTCAGAGTTTTGGGCAGGAAAGGGGCTAGACTTTCATGTTACAAGTTCAGTCTTGCAACGTGAAAAGAAAAACATACCAGACCTTGCACAAATCTGATGATATCGTCAGTGAATGTAGACGGTAAACATCAGAAAGCATCTTTTGCTGACTGCCTGTTAACAGGGTTGTGACAAAACACCTTCCACGGATCTAGCACTGGCCCTGTTAGCCAGCTTCTGGCTAGGACTCATTTCTTGGGTAAAGTAAACGTCGGGAAACACAGGCTCTAGGCCACGGGAACCAGAGTAGATTGGGGATCCCAGAACCTGGGTGGTGTTTTTACTCCACTTCCCGCTGCAGCTTCCACGCAGGGTACAGGACTGACTTACCGAGGTAGCGACTTCAGACGGGGAGGCTGCAGGGGACATGGCAGGGCCCACTAGGCTCTGCAGAGCTGTTCCCCGCACGCCAGTCAGGGCTTGTCCCGGTAGCACTCGTGCCCGAATTTTCTCTCCATTCAGTGTACACCCTGGCCCTTCCACCATCTCTGTAGCCCGCCTGGAACCCCTGCTAGTTGCAAAGCCTGATTGGAAAACAATCAGGGAACTTCACTTTCCTGCTGACACAGACTGGGCAGAAAGGAAGTTCAAATCTGCCGCGCGCGCCGCCCAGGCCACGCCCAGCCTAGGCCTCGCCCACCAGAAAACCCCGCCCAGCTGCGCCAAGGCCTCGCCCACCAGAAAACCCCGCCCATCTGCGACCAGGCCTCGCCCACCAGAAAACCCCGCCCAGCTGCGCCAAGGCCTCGCCCACCAGAAAACCCCGCCCATCTGCGTCCAGGCCCCGCCCAGGTGGTGCGACTCCGCCCCGGGAGCCCTGCCACTGAGGGAACTCAGGGCTCTGCAGGTCCCACACTTGTCTGTCATCGATTTTCTTATGGAGCCAGTACACAGTGAAAGGAGTCACAGAACCCGACTCAGTGTAAGAACTCAGGAAACTTGGAGTTGAAGACTAGAAACTACGTTCGAGCTACTCAGCCCATACTTTTTGAGTTGAAATAGATCACATTAAAACAACGTCAAGTTTGTGGTTTCATAAAAGCCCAGCACTGTACTGAAGTGAAAGTGGAAAAATAAATGTGCAGATTTGTCTAGTGGCTTTCCAGTGTGGGGTGATGAATGGTTACATTTGTCTACATCAGACTTGATTCTGTCTGGACTCCATATTCTGTTAACTCAAATTCATTTCTGATCTCTGTCCTTTGATGGAGGAAAGTCTGAAATAGTCCTTTCCCTTTCCTCTTTGTATTGTTTATTGCTATCTAAAGAACGACATCATTTGTTATTTAGAAGTTTCTGTGAGTCAGAMGTTGGCAAAGTCCAGCTGGGTGCTTCTGGCTCCACAGTTCTCTAAAGGTTACAAGGTAGGTTTGGTTGTGGCTAGGGTATCCTCTTCCAAGAGGGTTCATTTACATGGGCTGATAGCAGGGCCTTAAAGTTCTTGCCATAGACCTGCTTAGCTGTTCTCAGGATCTGGTGTCTGATCACTCCAAAGGAAGAAGAAAGTTACAATACAACTTATAACCTAGCAGCTGCTCTAACCTGTGAGTTTCAGTCCCTTTGGGGGTCAAATGATGCTTTCACTGGAGTCACTTAAGACCATTGGAAAACACAAAATATTTAATTACAATTCATAACAGTTGGGGCTGGAGAGAGAGCTCAGCAGTTAAGAGCACCAACTACTCTTCCGAAGTTCCTGAGTTCAAATTCCAGCAACCACATGGTGGCTCACAACCATCTGCGGTAACGAGATCTGACTCCCTCTTCTGGCATGTCTGAAGACAGCTACAGTGTACTTACACATGATAAATAAATATATATCTTAAAAAATTCATAACAGGAATTATCGTCAAGTGTGAACAGCAACTCATTTTTAAATTCTACTTGCCACACTTGAATGACTTGGATCTTGTGATGCCTTCAATGAAAATGTCCCCCCACAGTAATACTCTTACAGATGGAATAGCATTATTAAGAGTATGGCCTTGATGAAGTAGATGTGGCAATACTGGAGAAAGTGTGTCACTGGAGTAGGGGGCTTTGAGGTCTCAAATGTTCAACCTATGCCCAGTGTGAAACACATCCAGTCTCCTCCTGGCTGCCTTCAGATCGAGATGTGGAACTCTCAACTCCTCCAACACCATGTCTGCCTGCACACTGCCATGCTTCTCACCATGATGATAATGGACTGAATCTCTGAAACTGTGAGTCAGCTCCAAAGAAATGTTCTTAAAAGTGTTGCCTTGGTCAAGGTGCTTCTTCATAGCAATAAAACCTTAAGACATTGGGTCAACACGATGTCTCAGAGAGTAAATGCCACCAAGACTAATGACATCAGTTCAATGCCTTTAAACCTACCTAGTAGAAGGGGAGAATCAAGTCCTACAAGATGTCCTCTAATCTGCACATGTGACTGTGGCACTGTGGCATGTCCTCAGGTACACACACACACACACACACACACACACACACACACACACACAAAGTAGATTTATAAGATATTAGAATCCTAATTATTATCACTGGGCCTGATATCTTTGATAAATTTTTCTCTCCACCTTTGCATATGTGTCAAATATGTAATCTCATCTTTTGTGTTATGATATAGAAGGAATTCCTCACTTGATATGGTCATCTGATCTATACTCCCAGAACTATCAGCTAAGTTTAAGATTCTTTATAAATATCTAGTCTTACATATTTTATATTTTGCTCACAAAAAAATTGATGGAGATGCTGTGGTGTAAATATTGCTTATTATTCTGAATTCTGGGAGATCTCTAAGTTCCAGAAATTTAGTTCTACTTTCTTTTCCCAGAATAAGGTTTGCATTTTCTGAGTCTTTTTTTTTGTAGAAATTCCAAAGTTCTATCTTTCTATGTCTACCTATCATCTATCAATCTATCTATCTATCTATCTATCTATCTATCTATCTATCTATCTATCTATCTACCATCTGTCTATCCATCTAGTCAGAGTAATAGAACAATAATGTACCTATATCAAAAGGAAATTGATTAAATTGGCTTACACTATTCAGAATAGGCAATCCAACAATGGCTGTCTTCATACTGGAGAGGCCAAGAACCCTTTAGGTTTTTTTAGACCATATGAGGCCAGATATTTCAGCAGTTCTAATCTGATACTGAAAACCTGGAGGAATCCCAGAGAGCCACTGGTTTTGAGTCTGTGATGAAAACCCAAAGAAGCTGGGTTCTGATGTCAATGAAGATGATATCACTGCAGCAGCAGCAGCAGCAGCAGTGACAGTGACAGCATTAGAGTAGATGAACTAGCCAACAAGACCTGAAGACAAGCTGTAAACAAGCAAAAGCTTATCTGGGCCTCTGGAAGGTAATGTGTACATTTGTGGTCAATCTTCCCATTTCAAAAAACCTAATCAAAAGGAAAAAAAATCACTCAGAGATATTCCAAGAGGCTTATCTCATGGGTCATTCTAGATCTTGTCGTGTTGACAATCAGTATTAACCATTTATTTTTCTGAAATGGGGTTTTGCTATGTCGCCCAGGTTGTCCACAGTCTGTTAATGATCCTTCCTTAAGGCCTTCTAAGTGTTACATTCAAGCACCATAAATGCCTGGAAATGTTCTAATGGTTTTCTCTTTTACTTTTTAAAACCTTCCTTTCCATTCTAGTCCAGTGAGACCCCCTTGAATTTTAAAGAATAGTTAAATATTCTCTTCTTGAAATCTTTCCAGATATTGTTAGAATGAGTCTCTTGTGTTATGTAATTGGACCTTCAGAGTATTCAGCAACACATCTTTATATTTATTTGTGTATACAGTGGACCTTCATAAGAATAGATTCTCATTCCTTCATGGTAAGTGAATATCCTGCTCAAACTTTTGTTTTTCATAGCTCTAGTATGCTCTTTGGCACAAAATCAACATTCAACAAATATAAAATTTAAAAATATTTGGATTTACTTCCCTAAATACCTTTCATGTTAACTACATATATTTTATATATTTAATATTATTTGTTTGAAGGAAGATTTAATGTTTTCAAATCTTTCCTTAATATACCTGTTTTATTAGGGCAGCAAACAAGTAATGTTGGCTTATTCCATCTTCACAGTAACCTTGAGGCATAATCAGAAAAGATATCATTAATATTTTACATGTTAGGAAATTGATTACGTTGATTAATTTTGATTGTTCAATTCACTGGATTAAGACTTGCCTAGGGGATTAGGAACATTCATGTCTAAATGTGTCTGTGAGGGTATTTCCTGATCATGGGACAGCTTAATTCATTATTAGATTCAAAATTTAATAGACTATCAGGAAGTGATGGAGCTATATAAAGTAGGGTCTGTTTAGAGGGTAGTAGGTACTAGGTCACAGACAGTTTGTCTTCCAAGGCATGTCTTGCTCTGGTCTGCTCCTGGCTCCATACTTCTTTTTGTGACATCACCTAAAATGTCTCCTCCACACACTATTGCCACCATGATGGTCTGCTCAAGCACAAAGTCAAGCAAGGGTGGATTTGAACACTTTAAATCAAATAGAATGAAAGGCTTGAGAAGCAGTTCAGTGTTTAAGAGTAATTGTTACTCTTGTGGAAGATGGAGGTTTGATTCCCAGCACCCACATGGAAGCTCACAATCTATAATCCTGATTCCAGACATGATCCTCTCTTCTGACCTCCTTGGGCAGCAGGCATTCACATCTTGTACATGCATACATGCAGGTAAAACACTCATACACATAGAATAAAATAAATAAGCCTATTTAATAACTTTAAACTATGAGCCAAAACAAATCCACTATCTCCCAAGTGTTTTGTCAGGTGTGTGTCCTGCCAACACAAAATGTAAGTAATACATGCAGGGACAAATACAGAAACAGAAATTGAATTTTCTGATATTTTTTTAAAACCAGAATTCTTTCACTTAGAGCATAGTCATTGGTCAAAAAACAATATCTAGAGACTGGAGAGATGGCTCAGCGGTTAAGAGCACAGACTGCTCTTCTGAAGGTCCTGAGTTCAAATCACAGCAACCACATGGTGGCTCACAACCATCCGTAATGAGATCTGATGCCCTCTTCTGAGGTGTCTGAAGACAGCGACAGTGTACTTACATATAATAAATAAATAAATCTTTAAAAACAAAAAGCAAAAACCCTAATGTCTAACATATGAGGAAGGATAGCTTGCTTTATGGCCTTAAGTCAGTATACATTAGCTATACAGTACTGAATTAAATTGTTCTTTAATAGCATGCAAATTTGCTAAAAAGACATAGATGGAAGCCAAACACAAAGAACACATTTACTTTGGAATGTTTTGTTTCTCCCCCTACCCATAAAAAAAAAAATGTATGTTTGTTTGACACTGGCTGTGGAGACATGTGACCATAATCCGAGTACTAAAGGAACCAAGGCAAAAGGATTGTGAATTCAAGGCCAAAGGCTAGTCTGAACTGCACAATAAGTTTGAAGCCAGTCTGGATTACATAGTAGCATCTTATCTCAAACAACAACATAGAAACAACAACCAAGCAAACAACAATACCACCCTCCAAACAAACAAACAAACAAACAAACAAAGCACAAACCAGACAAAAATGTGTTTTTCTGTGAGGTATGAAGCCAGACTCGAAGATAAACAACTCCATAGTTGAATCCTTGCATTTAAAAACATTATATTGTGGTTAGATACAATGACATTTTTAAAATGCAATGAAAGAAAGAAGAGTTCTTCTTCTTCTGTCGCTTTATGTACAAAAATGGATATAGAAAAAGTATAAGAAAAGTTACTTTATTTTCTCTGGATAATAGACAATCGATGAGCTTTCATTAAAGGGAAATACTTTAAAAGATCTGGGAATTGTGTGGCCTTAAGAAATGGGAGCCCCAGGCAAGAAGAAAGGTTAACTAAGGGAATTCATAACAAGGCCAAAGTGGGAAATGATGTGCTGTATTTGAGCCATGATGATTAATGCAATAATACCAAGCAGGGAAAAGATGGATAACATTGGAAAGATCACTAGCAAGTTTATTATAGAGAATTTAGGATAAGAAAATTCATTTCATTTTATAATACAAAATTTCCCCCATTTTCTCCTAATAATGATCCTAATATATAGTTCCTAACATTATCAATATCCTTTTGATCCTAGTGCCAGGCAATACTTTCACACCCACTTTCCATTCAACATCCCTGTAAGTCTCTATAGTCGAAACTGTTAGTGTCAGTTACAAGGGAAGAAAATGGGAATGGGAGACACAGGGGCCACATAACTTATTCAAGGTTATAGACTTGGGATTGATCAGGCAAGCTGTATTCAACCAGATAGTTTCAGCAATATCAGTTATATTACGCTGGTTTACAAACAAACGTTTTTTATCAACAACTCAAAATTTTTGTTGGAAAAAATCTTTAATCAGCCACTCTTGGAAATTAAGGGTAACCTAATAAATTCTGTCTTAGTGACTTTTCTATTGCTGTGAAGAAGCACCAAAAGAAACGTGATATGCATTTTGAGGTCCAGCTGTGGTTCCGCAGCCTTCACCTCTTTCCTTTCAGAGTGGCTAAACACTATTCCACACCAGGCTGGAAGGGTGAATCAGAGTCTGGAAGAAGGCCTTCTCCAAAGGTCTTTAATGAAGCAGCTCTCTGAGATAACTTTAGCTTGTGTGCATAGCTTTATTCAGGGTAGTCTTGTATACATACACTTTTTATTTGGTGTGAACCAGGGGTAAATACAGACCTTAAAAAGTGGGAAAGAGTTTTCAGGGTAAATGAAAATCATTGGCTAGAGTTTAAAGAACTGGGAATGCCTCATTTGTTTGGAGAGGCATCCCAGGATCCCAAGTACTTGCTGGACAGGTTGTTGGGTCAGGTTGGGGGGGGGGGGAAAGCTGGACTTGTAGATCTGTCAAGGACTACTTGATATTCCACAGTTAGAGGATGTCAGAGATCTGACTCCCACATCATGGTTAGAGAGAGGGAAGCCCGTCTGGTAAAAAGAGTCTTCCATTTTGCATGGAGCTCAGAGGAGCTGTCTAGTCATGGTAGACTGTGACTTTAATTAGGAGGGTTTCCTCGCAGAGAAAGGCACTTATAAAAGAAAGCATCTAATTGCTGGCTTTCTTAGTGTTTCATAGGGTGAGCCAATGATCTGATGGTGGCAAGGGGTATGGGAGCAGACAGTCAGGAATGGAAGTGAATAGCTTACATCGTCTCTCTAAGCTGGAGATAGAGAGAACAGGACTGGCCTGGTGTGGGCTTTGAAACCTAAAACCCCATGCCTAGTGACACATCTCCTCTAGCAAGAAAACACCTCCTAATCTTTCCCAAAACAGTTCTACCAACTAGGGACCAAGCATTTAAATGTAGAACCCCTTGGGGGAGGGCATTCTTATCCAAAGCATCACACCTTCCATGTATGTTTTGACATATTTCAGATCATGAAACTTCTCAAGGTCTTTGATGAAGCTTCTAGCTAGAATGACTGAAATATAGTACAGGGGAAATGCCTTTTACATAAGTTACTTGAATATATTTACAAGTACATAACATCCATTCCTTCTCAGAGGCCTCTTAGTTTGATGTCTGAATCAAGATCATTGTCATCAGTGAGCATTATACACAGAGTTTTCAGTAGTATTTACTGGAAAGGCTCCAATTCCTAAACATTAAGAGAGTTTTAACATTAGACTAACAGACAAACAGAAAAATGCATAGTAACAACAATAACAAAAAACACATTTAGACTTCCCTTGCTTGACACAAACCCACAATGTTGTGAAAGAGGAGATGGGTTCATTTTGTTATCTGAAAGAGACCAGAGGTGCTTAGGTGGTAGTTGTCAGTTTGCAAAGTCAACATCAAAATTGCTAATTCAACGTTGGGCCCCCGATATATCAAACTCCTTTGACATGTCTAGGTTTTGCATCAAATTGTGTCAACTGTGCTAGTGGTGCTTTCAGTCCTGCTGGGGTTGCTGAAATCTTCCAGGAAGGATTGTTTTCTTTCTTTCCAATTCAAGTTCAAACACTTTAAATAAAAGCAGCTTTCCCTGAGAAGTGGTAACCTTGTTGTCATCATCTCTTCATCAAGAGGGACTGAATATGCTGTGTGTTGTCAGGAGAGGGCATTGACTTGTGGTTGAGCAATAATGTTTACTGTCAAAAGCTACTGAGACTTTAGGAGGGGTTGTGAATGTAGCATAATCTAGGAAGATATGATCAACATACTTATATACTTATGTCTAGATTTAGACTTTTCATCTATGATCACACACACACAAACTCACACACACACACAAACACACACATAGAGAAAAAGAAATAGTATCACAGATAAAAATATATAAAATATATTGAGTTGCTTTCTTTTGTTTCATTAGGTTTATCTCCCCTATCACATATGTTACACATATATAGAAAAATAATGACAGAAATCAGTATCACAATTAAACAATGTATATGGATGAAATATTTAGCTGCTTTCTTTTGTTTCACTAGATTTATCTGCCCCTGACCCAGTTCTACAATACTTATTTATTCATTTAGTTAATTTTATCTGGGGAGAAGGTAGGGAGTCTGGTTATCTTAAGCAAGCTATCTTGAGCTTGTGGGTAAGTGATGCTGTGACCTCAGCCTCCTGAGCAGTTGGGACTCCAGGCATGCTCTATCATATCCAGCTTAATCTATTTTTTTTTTTTTTTTGTCTTACTGAAGCCTTAGAGTATGTCTTGATATCTTTTAAAGTGAGTTTCCACTTTTAGTCTTTCTTCTGGAAATTGCTTAGCTTTCCATGACTATTTAAACTTTCAAGTTATATTTAGAATCACTTCAAGTTCCTACTGAATTCTGATGAGACTTTAATTACAAATACATTAAATTTATAGATAAATTTGGAAAAAATTAATAGCTTTTCCACATTAATGTGTCTCCTTTTATTAAGTTTCATTTGATTAACTTCAAAAATTTATGTTTCTCTGTGAATACAGTATGCTTTTTTTATTGGCTTAGTTCGTTCTTATTCTGTGGTTTAGACTGACATTGTGAGTAGCATATTATTTTCTATTAGAATTTTAGCAGGTTTTTAACTACAGTGGGCACTGAACTGCATCATGAAATGTGTACACATCATTGAGGGAAAAATTAGCACTTCCTTACTTATCTTTTAAAATGCATTTGTTTTGAATTTATGTGTATGGGTGTTTTACTTGCATGTATGTCTGGGCACCACGTGTGTGCAGGACAGAGGCCAGAAGAGGGAACTGGTTTCTCCCCAACTGGAGTTACAGATGGGGGCTGTAGTAGCCTGTAGTTTTGTCTACACCTTTTCATGTTCTCCATGAGTCGCGCAATCACAGCCACCCAGGACCTATCTTGGATCAGTGAATAGAAAATACCTGCTCGCGCGCGCGCGCGCACACACACACACACACACACACACACACACACACACACACACACGCCAGTTAATCTTGAAATGCCTTGGCTAGCTCAATGACTGGGCACTCCGAAGTCTTCCCCTGCTACCCCAAGCCCAGTCAGGTATGCAGCTTCTTACAAAGCTGGTTGGCTTTATCTCTTCCACTACTGTGTCCCCTCTTTTCTTTCCCAGTCTTCTGATTCTCTCTGCATCCTACCCATGCAACCCCTGCAAAGTATGTCCTGTCTCACCCTCATCCATTGACTATTGGCATCTTTATTGATAGATCAAAATCCAATTGCGGGGCAAGGACCTTCGGTGTCAGAAAACACAGATTGCCCTCTATAGGATGATGGAATTGAATCCCGTCCTCTGAAAGAACAGTCAGTGTCCTTAACCACCAACTTTCCCTTCTCTGTCTGATACTTATTTTTTATTCCTTAAGAGAATTGGCATCAGAAAGAGAGGCTACAGCTATATAACTCATTCAAGGTCATATACCCTAAAGGTTTAAGAACCCCCTTTAGGTCCTATTTCCTTAATTTAATCGGTATCATCCAATTGTACCAAGTTTAGGATCAAGCCTTTAATATTGTTAGCATTCACGGTTAACTGGTAGCAGCCAGGTATGTCTGACTCACTATAAAAGGGGTTTCTCACCCCCCTCGCTCTCTCTTGCTCTTCTCTTCTTGTTCCCACTCTGTACTTCCACCCCTTCCCCCTTCTCTTCCATCCCCTGCCCGCATGTTCATGGCTGGCCTCTACTCCTCTACTTCTCAGTGGTCTTTTCTCTGCCTTTCTCTGTCTCTACTACCCTCTCAACTCCCCTCCTCATGCCCTGAATAAACTCTATTCTATACTATACAGTCCCATGGATGGTCCTTCAGGGGGAAGGGATGCCTCAGCATGTGCCCCCCACGGTGGCACCCCCTTTCCTATACCTTACCTACCACACCCCCACCAAACATTCCCTCTCTCCCTTATCTTTTTATAAAACACAACAAATATACCTGTTGGTGGAAGCATATTACTTCACAGCAGTGTAGAAGAGTTAAATTATTATAAATGAATGTACAGTGATTGTATAAACAGATGTTGCATGTAACTTGTATATAAATTCACACAGATAGTGAGTGGTACTATCAGAACTTGAGATCAGGCATTCTTGCTCTTAGCATCTTTATTGTGAGGTCTGTGAAGTACATAGTTGTAATTTATAAATAAGTAAATGCAGAATTTGCCATAGTTCTATGTTATGAATTAACATTATACACACACACACATATGTGCATGTGTGTTTTATTAATCAATTTTTAGAGAAACTATTATTTTTAAGACCAGTGTTGTAAAAATTTCTATTCACCTCCAATAACCACGATTTCATTAGCAGTAAATAGTTAGCTATGTTTCCAATACCATGCAAGGTATCCTCTAGTCGAGTTGGTTTTAACTACACCTAGAAAGCTGTTGATTACCTCCAAAGTACGTGTGTTACTTCTGTACCCATAAGATTATCTGTCATGCCATGATGGTCCTTGATAGGGTTCACAGGTGTCACAAATGGGTAGGACTGGTGGTTGCTTATCCTCTTTGTAAGATTACATGGTGGCTTCTGGTACCAGAATATGTTGTAAACTTTATGTTATGTCTTGTGATTTCATTTACCCTGTTTTTGTGATATCTTGATCTGATTATTCACTTGGGTATTCTTTGAAGATCATTTAATTTTCTATGAATGATTATCTTTTCCTTTCCAATTATCATCATTGATAATTATTTTCTTGTCATGGTTTATTGGCTACTATATACTAGTATATAGTTATTGACTAACTATATACTGCTACTTTCAGCACTATATTGAACAGCAATATTGGTAAAAGGTATCTTTATATTGTTGAGTTTGAATTTTTTTCAATAGGGAAAATCTCACTAACTCCTAATGGAAATATTTTTGTGATTTTTGCATCTTCCAAAAACTGTAATTTCCTGAGCTATAGGATGCCAGTTGTTACTCATAGTGAGAACCTTCCATACATGTCTGAGTTTATATTAATATGGTGGCTTAGAATAGGGACTCTATAGATAGATTCTTATGGAGCTGGGCAATAAAAAGATCAAATAATTGGAAGACAGAAGCATTTAACTCTGCTCATGAACCTTAGGGGAATGAAAATAAATGAGACTGAAGATTGGGTTTACCAAAACCTTTGAGCAGATATTTGGGGGGCATCTTGGTTGACGCTGAAAAAGGAACAGAACTTTCCTACCCTCTTTCTTGAATTGTGCCCTAAATTACCTCATCAGCTCTTCCTAACTTGTCTCTTTTGTAATAAGCCAAAATTGAGTGAAGAGACTGTCTTGCTGAGTTCTATGAGCCTTCCTTGCTAATATCGAACACCAGGCCATGAAAGTTCCTCATTGTCAAAATTAGAGGTAGTCAGGGACAGGCAGGATCAAACTGAACTTTTGAGCATATAGTTGGTGTTCAAAGACTTAGACAATAGGTGAAAGGRGAAAAAGAAAGGAAGAACAAAACTAGCAAACAAACAAACAACATAAACAAAACCAAACGTCTTGTGTCACATGTTGACAGAAACAGATCATAAGACAAAGAAGTCTCATTTGCTTCAATATTTCCTCACATTTCTTCTGTTTTGTCATTGAGTGGAAACTCCTATTAAAAGATTTTAGTTTTACATTAATTGAAGTTATTTTTTCCTCAGCTAGCTCTTATATATTACATTGATTGTGCTTTGGTCAGTAGATCACTTTTTGATGATCTTTACATATTCACATTGTACTAGTCTTTTTTTTTTCTTTTTTTGTTGAATATTGTCTTCATTTACATTGCCAATGGTAAAACCTTTCTTGATTTCCCCCCTCCCCGAAGACCCCAACCCCTCCTCCTAC
>BDUI01000061.1:568205-580799 GCA_002335545.1 Apodemus speciosus
CCCGATTTTAGTGGGATTGCTTCAAGTTTCTCTCTGGTTAACTTGATGTGGGGTACTGGTTTGCAGTATATTGCTTTCACTATGTTTAGGTATGGGCCTTGGATTCCCAATCTCTCCAAGACTTTTATCATGAAGGGATGCTGGATTTTGTCAAAAGCCTTTTCACCATCTAATAAAATGACCATGTGGGTTTTTTTCCCTTTAGTTTGTTTATGTAGTGGATTACATTGACCAGTTTTCATATATTGAACCATCCTTGCATCCCTGGGATGAAGCCTACCTGATTGTGGTGAATTATAGTTTTGATGCATTCTTGGATTTGGTTGGCCAGAATTTGGTTCAGTATTTTTGCATCAATGTTCATGAGGGAGATTGGTCTGAAATTCTCATTCCTTCTTTGGTCTTTGTTTTGTTTAGGTATAAGCGTTATTGTGGCTTCATAGAATGAGTTGGGTAGTATTCCTTGAGTTTCTATTTTGTGGAAAAGTATTAACGCTTCTTTGATGATCTGATAAAATTCCCCACTAAACCCATCTGGCCCCGGGCCTTTTTTTTTTTTTTTTTTTTTGGATGGGAGACTATTAATGAATGTTTCTATATCTTCAGGATTTATGGGACTGTTTAGATGGATTATCTGATCCTGTTTTAGCATTGGCAACTGGTATGTATCTACAAAGTTGTCCATTTCATCTAGGTTTTCAAACTTTGTTGAGTATAAACTCTTGTAGTAGGATCTGATGATTTTTAGAATTCCCACGGTTTCTTTTGTTATGTCTCACTTTTTATTTCTGATTTTATTAATTTGGATACTGTCTCTTTGCCCTCTGGTTAGTCTTGCTAAGGATTTATCTATCTTGTTGATTTTTTCAAAGAACCACCTCCTTGTTTTGTTGATTCTTTGTATAGTTCTTTTTGTTTCTGTTTGGTTTGGTTGATTTCAGCCCTAAATTTGATTATTTCCTGCTATCTACTCCTTTTGGGGGTATTTGCTTCCTTTTGTTCTAGAGCTTTCAAGTGCATGGTCAAGCTGTTAGTGTAGACCCTCTCCATTCTTTTTTTGGAGGCACTCAGAGCTATGCGTTTTCCTCTTAGCACTGCTTTCATTGTGTCCCATAAATTTTGTTATGATGTGTCTTCATTTTCATTAAATTCTAAAAAGTCTTTAATTTCTTTCTTTATTTCATCCTTGATGAAGCTATTGTTGAGAAGAGCATTGTTAAAAGTCCATGTGTATGTGTGTTTTCCATTGCTTTTGTTTGAGCTTAAGCCCAGCCTTAGGCTATGGTGATCTGATAAGATACATGGAATAATTTCAATATTTCTGTATTTGTTGAGGCTTGTTTTCTGACCAATTATATGGTCAATTTAGGAGAAAGTACCATGAGGTGCTGAGAAGAAGGTATATTCTTTTGCTTTAGGGTGGAATGTTCTATAAATATCTGTTAGATCCATTTGGTCCATAACTTCAGTTAGTTTCACTGTATCTCTGTTTAGTTTCTGATTCCATGATTTGTCCATTTTTGACAGTAGGGTGTTGAAGTCTCCCACTATTATTGTGTGGGGTGCAATGTGTGGTTTGAGCTTTATTAAAGTTTCTTTAATGAATGCAGGTGCCCTTGCATTCAGAGCATAGATGTTCAGAAATGAGAGTTCATCTTGGTAGACTTTTCCTTTGACCAGTATGAAGTGTCCCTCCTTATCTTTTTTGACAACTTTTGGTTGAAAGTCAATTTTATCTGATATAAGAATGGCCACTCCAGCTTGTTTCTTAGGACCATTTGCTTGGAAAATTGTCTTCCAACCTTTGACTCTTAAATAGTGACTGTCTTTGTCACTGAGATGGATTTCTTATATGCAGCAAAATGTTGGGTCCTGTATACATATCCAGTCTGTTAGTCTATGTCTTTTTATAGGGGAATTGAGACCATTGATATTAAGAGATATTAAGGAAAAGTGATTGTTGCTTACTGTTATCTTCTTAGTTAAAGGTGAAATTCTGGATGTGTATCTATCTATCTTCTATTGGGTTTGTTGAAAGATTACCTTATTGATTTTTCTACTGTGTGGTTTCCCGCCTTGTGTTGGTATTTTCCACACATTATCCTTCCCAGAGCTGGATTTGTGGAAAGATATTGTGAAAATTTGCTTTGGTCATGGAATGTCTTGTTTTATCCTTCTATGGTAATTGAAAGTTTTGCTGGATATAGTAGTCTGGGCTGACATTTATGTTCTCTTAGGGTCTGTATGACATCTGCCCAGGCTTTTCTGGCTTTCATAGTCTCTGGAGAGAAGTCTGATATAATTCTGATAGGTCTGCCTTTATATGTTACTTGACCATTTTCTCTCACTGCTATTAATATTCTTTCTTTGTTTAGTGCATTTGGTGTTTTGATTATTATGTAATGGGAGGAATTTCTGCTCTGGTCCAATCTGTTTGGAGTTCTGTAGGCTTCTTGCATGTTCATGGGCATCTCTTTCTTTAAGTTAGGGAAGTTTTCATCTATAATTGTGTTGAAGATATTTACTGGACCTTTAAGATGTAAATCCTCACTTTCTTCTATATCTATAATCCTTAGGTTTGGTCTTCTTGTTGTGTCCTGGATTTCCTGGATGTTTTGGGTTACAAGCTTTTTGCAGTTTGCATTTACTTTGACTGTTGATTCAATGTTTTCTATGGAATCTTCAGCATCCAAGATTCTTTCTCCTATCTCTTATATTCTGTTGTTGATGCTTGCATCTATGACTCCTGAATTCTTTCCAAGGTTTTCTATCTTCAGAGATGTCTCACTTTGTGATTTCTTTATTGATTCTATTTCCAGTTTTAGATCCTGGATAGTTTTATTCAGTTCCTTCACTTGTTTGTTTGTTTGTTTTTTCCTGAAATTCTTTAAGGAATTTTTGTGTTTCCTCATTAAGGGCTTCCACCTGTTGACTCATGTTCTCCTATGTCTCTTTTAGGGATTTTTGTGATTCCTCTTTAAGGGCTTCGGCATGTTGACCCATGTTCTCCTATAAATCCCTATGGGATTTTTGGATTGCCTCTTTAAGGGCTTGTACTTGTTGACCCATGTTCTCCAGTATTTCTTTAAGAGATTTTTGTGTTTCCTCTTGAAGGGCTTCTACCTTTTGATCCATATTCTCTTGTATTTCTTTAAGGGATTTTTGTGTTTCTACCTGTTGACCCATGTTCTCCTGTATTTCTTTAAGGGTGTTATTTATGTTCTTTTAATGACCTCCATCAGTGATATGAGATGTGATTTTAAATCTAGCTCTTGCTTTTCTGATGTGATGGAGAATGCAGGCTTTGCTGTTGTGGGAGAACTGGATTCTGATCGTGCCATGTTGCCTTGGTTTCTGTTGGTAATGATCTTGTGTTTGCCTTTGGCCATCTCGTTATCTCCAGTGTTAGCTGGTCTTGTTGTCTCTATCTTCTCTGTCCTGCAGGCCTGTGTTTCTGTACTCCTTGGGTTCCCTTTCTCTCCAATGCCCTGCAAACAGCTGGTTCTCCAGGAAGTATCAAGTGATGGGGTGTCCCCTGTGGCAGACTTGGCAAGGGTTGAATGCCCTGCAGGCTGCTATTTCTCAAATGTTCTGATGCTGCTGGATCTCGAATGCTCTGCAGATGCTGGTTCTCAAATGCCCTGCTTCTACCAGTTTGAATGCCCTGCTGGTGCCAGTTTTCGAATGACCTGCTACTGCCAGCTCTCAAATGCCCTGTTCCTGCCAGTTCTCTAGAGAGTATCAGGAAGTAGGATCCTCCCTGTGTCAGAGGGGCACAGGTCTACCACGTCTAACAGAATGGGGCAGTGGACAGGGGAGGAGTGAGGGGTAGAAGGGAAGGAAAGGGAGTGGTGATCCGGAGGTTGCTGGATATTGAGTCCCAGAACCGCTCTGGGCCTCTAGGGGGTGATTCTTACTGAATGCCCTGCTTATGCCAGTTCTCTAGCAAGTATCACGAAGTAGGATCCTCCCTGTGTCAGATGTGGCGCAGGTCTATCACAACCTATGCAACAGGGCAGTGGCCCACATTGTACTAGTCTTAATGCATTAAAATTTATTTGGTTTATAATTTCTTTAGTATTTTCCCATCTGTATTAAAAAAAAAAAACAGCATAAGACAATGTTTTCTTTCTTTCTTTTTTGTAGCATTCTTATCCAAATTTAATAACAAGGTATTAGGCTTACAAAATGACTTGTACAGTCTTGTAGTCTCTTTTCTTTCTTTTCATCCTCCCTCCCTTCCTTCCTTTTTTCCTTCTTTCTTCCTCCCTTCCTTCCTTCTTCCCTTTTCTTTTTCTTCCTTTCTTCCTTCCTCCCTCTCTCCCTTCTTCTCTCCCTCACTCTCTTTTTTCCTTTCTTTTCCCTCCTTTTCCTCCCTTTCTTCCTTTTCTTCCCTTTTTCTTCCTTTGTTTTTTCCATCCTTCCTTCTTACCTTTCTTCTTTTCTTCCTTCCTTCCTTTGTCTTTTGAAGAGCTTCTACAAGGTTAAAATTTTATATTTCTTAAAGTTTCACTTGTCAACCTTTCAAGGTTTCTATTCCAGCTCAGGGTTAGGTATTAAATTAGTAAAAGTCATTTTCAAGAGAAAGCTGACTTGATAATTTACAGATTCTGGACCTTTCATAGTAAGATAAACAAGTTTTAAAGTTTCTCCCACAGAACTTAAAAATCCCTAATACTTGGCAAATTTGGAGAGGGCTGGGATCCCTGGTGCTTTGGTGCATATGCCTCTTTTGCAGTTCTCATACCTCTGGCCAACCATTTTCCAAACCAATTTTTTCCCTCCACAATCCTACCAGATTTCTAATGCAAACAATTGGAACAGCTGTGTCACTATAAGCTATGCTGGATGAAGTTGGGAGCTGTAAGACAAAAAGGGTCAAGTCTCAGAAGGCAGGAATAGCTATAGAAATTAGATTTCTGATGGGGACTGCATTTGTTCCAGTCAGAAGATATAAGAGTGATTGCTCTTTGAAACCAAAACCCCATGGGGGATGAAGGAACAACTCTTATCTGCCCTGATTGAATTAGACTATGAAGGGGAGAGGCAAATGAGGGGTTCCTGTATGAGTAAAAGCTGAAGAACTGCTATCTGAATAGCTTTGCTCCAGCATTTCTTTTAGTCACTTAAACCTAGGACCAGAGTACATGAGGTTTGAGATTTTTTTTCAGACAGACCCATCACCATTGTCAAGGCTTGTGATGTCCAGTAATGAATAGATAGAAAACTATGAAGATAGAAGCAAACTTTGTGCCCATTTTTAGAGGCAGGAGGTCATTTGGAGATTCAGAAGCAAAGGGTAGAATAGCAGATGATGTGTCACAGAAACTAAAGTTAAACTGAAGTCCTGGATGCTATAAGGAAGATGTGGTGTGGGGGGAGGGGGGTTTAAGTGAGCACAAGTCTACGAATGGATCGGGAGTTTTAAAAACAGAAGGCCTGAGCTGTGTCATTATGCCATATTATCCAGTCTGTGGACATTTCAAGCTCAGCTTGATCATATTGATGTGTGATTTGGAGCAAGATAACAATGAAATTGATAGCTGTGAAATGACAGCAACAGATGGCTCTTGCTAGCATGAAGCACTCAAAGAGGTGCAAAGTTTAGGCAGAAATGCTCCATCCCGAGCTTGACAGACCATATAGAAGCAGCTTATATCATTAACTAAAGGTCATGTTCAAATGTAGTGAGCTTGTTTAATAGCTGGGCATTTGATAGCTTTCTCAGCCACGTGTATAAACCTGAGAGATAACTTGTCAGCTATACATAGAGCCTTATCTACTTATGGAGTGGAAGCCATAGAAATCTTCAGAGGCAATTTTGTCCAGTCTCTTGTTTATAATGTCTTAAAGCGAACTCATTTGCTACAATGTTGTAAAATGGGCTGATAATCTTACAGAGCAGAACAGAGCAGTCAGTTTCAGTTGCCAAATAAAAGATCACTTACTGTTCATGTACCAGACCTGCAATTTTAATCATCAGCCAAAGTCAACAGAACAAGTCAGTCACATGTGATTTGTAGATCTCTTGACATCCATTACAAAGGAAGAAGTGTACATTGAAATGTTTCATCCTATGTAGTCTGGGCTGACTTCACAGGCTCTTGTCCACATCTTCAACAAGGGTTCCATGCCATTTCTGATCAAATTGTTATTGGCTTAGACACTAATAGAAAGAATGACCAACACACAGTAGACTGTATTTTCCATTATTGTCTTGGATTTGAAAGGTTTATCAGGATCAAACCCCTCTATCATTTTAAAATTCCAGACATGTTCTTTACTTATTTAATACTACCATTTGCTTCTTCTTTTTTTTAATGTTCTAATAATTTCATTAGAAACTACTAAGGTGTGTGTATGTATGTGTGTGTGCACATTTGTGTGTTCACATTTGTACCACATTGTTCACAGGTATGCATCTAAATATGCATGTAAATTAGGCTCCTTTTGGAACAAGCACACATTCTAATTTAGGTTGTTCAAACTGAGAAACACTGTATTCACTTCCTGTGCTTTAGCTAGGCCATCCAGAGCCACAGCCTGGATTTGCTGAGTGGATTTGTAGTCTACCGTAGATGCGGATGTTTTCCTTAGTAGGCATTTATCTTGACAGCTTGATTATAAATAGATGATTAATGTCTCAGCAGATGCATGTTAGATTTTGCTTCTGAGTGGGTCCTGATGTGAAAAGGATTAGCACTGTATGCTGGGAATTCAAAGCTACCTCTGAGAAAAGGGTTAAGTATAACACCCACTCAGAAAGGCCAAGCAGTTACAGAAACACATTTGGGAGCATTCCAGATATGAAAATAATTTTGTACAAATTTCACCTTGGAAATGCCTTTCAAATTCTGTAGGAAGCTGAATTGTTTTACAGAAGGGCAGTCAACAATCTTTCTCAATATAGGCCAGACTTAATGTGTTTCATTTTAGAAAAAAAATATAGTGATATTTCAAAGAGAGAAAAAAAATCACCTCTTGGAAGGATTTCTGATTATCAAGATGTCGCATAATGGAGAAAAGTTCACACCAAGTTCTCAGCATGATTACACAGAAACTTTGAAAGTTTGTTCTTTATGGAGACTATTGTGGAGTAGAAAATGTGCAAACATAGCTGTCAGGCAGAAGTATGAGTATCATTTCCAAGGAACTCAGGAATTTCCTTGGACTTTCTCTCTTGGTATCAGTTAGGGTTATGTTTACCTGAATGTATTAGAAACCCAACAGTGGTGGCTTTTTCTTATATAGGCATGAATAGGCAAAGGTATTATAGTGCCATTCTGTTGTAGGCATCATGGGCTGATGCATTCTTTGCTTCATCCTCACGATTCCCGAAGAGTTGTGAAACAGTTACTCTTCACCAGTCTTCCTTCTCAGTTCCAAAAAATGGGTGGTGCATGGGTCAGAAATGCAGAATTACAGAGGAATCCCCAGCAGGAATCAGCTAATCTCCCTGAGCAAACCAAGGCTTGTAGGTTACCTTTGCTTTAAGAAAGCCTGAGGTGTGGATGCTCATTTTCAGTTGCTTTACTACTACAAATAAATGGGAGCTCTTCAAATGAAGAAAACAAGAGAGTAGCTATTGGGCAGACAGCTGTATGTCCTTCAGAAGGTTTGCCAGTGTCTAGTCTGAAATTTTGACACCTTTCTGTGACATTTGATTGTTATCCAGGAAGTTACACATTCCTGCATTCAAATTTTACTTGAGTAGAAATAGACTGACAAGTAGCCTTAATATACAAAATTGAAGTTCTCAGGGAATAATGACATCCTGAGAGTGTGTGCTGAAGAGTTTATTCCTTTAAAGTCTTTGGAAACAACAACAAAAGCCCAATTGTTCACACATTCAGAAAGGTTAAGCAGTAATAATAATAATGCTATATTAGTAATGCTGGGTGAGGAATCAAGACCAAATCCTATGGTAATCTTCCTATGGCTTTGAGAGTTGACTCCTAAGTGCATTGGTCCTGAAAATATCCAAAGCAAAACTAGTAGAAATAATGGAAAACAAACACATAAATGCAATGGTGATGTAAACCCCGTTCATCAAGTGCATATAGCACAGTCTCCAAGATTAATCATCTGTTGTAAACTGTTCAATACATTTACTTTGCTTTATATTGTAAATTGCTAACTGGTAGCAACAGAAATAAATTAGAAATCAATAGCATCTAGGAATGCCTAAACGTTAGAAAATTAAAGAGTTACCTTCTAAATATCTAGTGGGTCACTTGGAAAACAAACAAAAAACCAAATATACCAAATGAAGACAATTACAATTTAAAAAAAAATTCTAGTGAAACTACATTTCATAAAAATGTGTGCTTAGTCCAGGCAAGTTGAGTACATAAGGTAGAGTTTAAGTTAATTCAAATGAGGATTCTAGACTCCAAAATGTATGGCTTACTAGAGAACTTGGGGCTCAGTATCCCACCATAAGGAAGATCTGAGTCTCACTCTACTAGGACATGAAGCAAATAAGTACTCCTCTAGTTCTCTCGGGTAGGTCCAAGCAGATTATTATTTATTTTCCTTTAGAAGATGAGACAACCACATGAGAGGGTGAGAACCGGTAAGAACTCCATGGGTATGAGGGGACCCTGGGCTCCACAGTTTCAAGCTAGCTTGGGGCTAAGAAACGAGACTTTGGTCTCAACCAAACTAATGAACAAACAAACAAACAAACCTTCATCTTTAAGGGAATCTCCATGGTTGTACAACAGTAGGAAAATTTTGGGCAGAAGGTTTAATAATTAGAGATGCATTTTTGGGTCCTCAGACTACCCCTCTATCTATTTCTTCCTAGGAAGTCTCCTTCTCCCTGACAATGCAAATACGATTATTCTCTGCCTGTCTGTCCAAACTCAGGTTTTCAAATCTCTTGGTTTTTCAACTTAAACAACATGCCTATAGCATTTCCTGTAGATACACTGAAACATATTTATCTCCTAGCCATGGGGTGGCTTAAACTAAAATAGTGGTTAGGTGTTTTCATGGATACCATTGGTATGTTTTGTAGTGCAGAAGCATGATGCAGAGGGAGAGGGTGCCTTAGAGAGCCTGTGCTGAGACACCTCCCCTCCTGCAGAAGTACCAGCCATATGAAGAGTCTGGTATAAAATGAAGTTTATTTAGGGCATAAGAACAGGAGCGTGGGCAAGGAAGAAGATAGAGAGAGGAGAAAGAGGGAAAGAGGCTAAGATGGTGTGTGTGTGTGTGTGTGTGTGTGTGTGTGTGTGTKAGAGAGAGAGAGAGAGAGAGAGAGAGAGAGAGAGAGAGAGAGAGAGAGAGAGAGTAGTCCTTTTATAGCAAGTCAGGCTAATACCTGGCTGTTGCTAAGTTACTGTTGGGCAGAGCGTAGAAGAAATGCTAACAACCATGTGTAGAGAGAGATAGGACATGAAGAGAGATAGGAGGTGAAGAGGTCGGCTCAGAAACTTTGGAAATTTCCACCAGACCCTTTCCCTACTGAAAGCAAAAGGTCATAAAGAACATAGGCACCCCTCCCCTACAAAAGGGAGGCGCTAATTACATTCCTTAGACTACAGGGAGGAGAGACCAAACACTGGCCACCTGCAGGTAGGGGAGGCCCAGAGCTAGTAGACACGTGATTCCATGAACTTTGGCCAACTACCTCATTCCCTAGAGACCTAGTTTAAAAGTCACACTGTTCTGCCAATCACATTGTGCCTAATGGCTGCTGCCTTGAGACCTGTATTAAGACCCGATGGACTGGCTGCACGTGGTCGTTATGTCTCCCCTATGCAGGGTGACCCCAACATCTTGGAACAATCAATTCCTCTTGCCTTTTGCATTGATTCCCGACTCTGTGTTGTTCACTCAGGTTGTCTCCAGTAAGCTAAGGCTGGCCAGAGTCTTAAAGTGGCAGTCCAAGACATGAAGTCATGAAACACTCCTGTGACCCTTCCCTGCCATCATACCTTGGGTTTGCTACTTTGAATATCTCCTCCTACAAATTCACCTGCAGAAACTCAGTTGCCAGTGCATTGTGATCCACGTGTTGTTTTTAACAAATGAAACAAATGAGATAACAAGTGATTATGCTCTGGCTGGGACTATTTTCCCTATAAATAAGACTCCAGAGAGCTTGCTTCCTCTACTGTGAGGGGACCACACAGAAGTTTTCACCTCTGAAAAAACAAGTCTTAACAAATATAATGTCCGATTGATCCGGAACCTTGGACTGCTCAGCCTCCAGATCCCTGTGTAATGAATTCCTCTTGCGTATACATTGTCCAGAAGGTATTTGTTACAACAGCCCAAACAGTTGAAGAAGCTGCCCATATTTACAGGATGGATGCTTCCTGTCTTGGTATTGTTAACTTACAGGCAATTCTACGAGGCTCCTCCCAGGGACCTCACCATGGCTTACAACATTATCTGTCATCATCACCTGCCACCGGCAAGTATGGCCCGCATATAAAAGGACTGCTTGCCAGGACAGCTCTGGTCCTGTGTTCTCAAGTGTTCCCAGCAGCCGGCTTTCTCTCTCCGTCTGCCTTTCTGTCCTTCTCTGTGCCCCATCCTCTTCTCTGCCCTCATCCTCAGCTCCCATCTGTTGGCTTGTCTTCATGTCCATTTGTCTGTCTCTCTCCCTCCTCCAGGTTCTCACTCCCCCCTTCCCCCAAATAAAGCTCCTTTATACCAGATTTGTTTCATGGTGTGATTTCTTAGGAGGACACCTTGGCATGTACCTAACAGGTATCTCCTTGCCACATTATATTTCATAATATTGGTGCTGAGACTTAGTAGGCTTTCTTGGAACTTGTCATTCTCTTGGGTCTAAATCACACACTAGGGCCCTATTTATGTTTATGAAAATGAGTCTTTTTGCCTTTTCCTGGGAAGCGACGCTGGTCCTTCCTTGGCATGTCTGGTTATATGGTATTGGCTAGTCTGGGGGGGCTTAGCATCTCTTAGTGGTAAAGGAAATGGAGAGGTTAGGCTGATTCTGTGACAGACTTCAAATTGGCAGTAAAGGGGACTAGACATCACAACTGAGCACATCCAAGCAAGCCCAGGCAAATAAAACTCCAAGGTCTTCATACCGCCCAGGTAGTGGAATGTCCCAGACACCTGGCCTGAAACAAGGAGAGTGGGTCAGCAGCAATTTCCAGACTTCCTCAGGTGCTTCCTCAATTACAGTTCCCAGATCTCCCCAGCAAGTTTCCAGCCCCCACACCTGGTAATAGAGATAGACATAGGGATTAATATAGAGGTCACCTACCCCAGAATTTCCTAATGTGCTTTAACCAGGCTTGTAAGCAAACTTGGGTGTCTTTCTGTCTTGGAAATGGGGAGATCCCAGCATGCTAGACTTCTGCAGAATAAAACACGCTTTGCATTTACACACTACTTGAGTCCGGGGTATCATTCTTCCATGAATTATGGACCCTTACAGGAGGAGGTGAATATATTTATGCATTAGGGTAGGAACGTGGATACTCACCCCCAATAAAATAGAAACTCATTTAGTGGCAAGTGGTTTCTGCTGAAGGCTTACTGTAGGAAAATTGAATAAATAAAACATAAACAAAAGAAAGGAAAGACAGGGAAATATCTTTCAGTTCTTTTTGTTTCATTCACCTATGTATCATGTTTTCTCCTTTCTTCTGGTCCATATTTGAAAACAGACCTTCTCATGGCTTCATCTTAGATAGCCAATGCCACTTCTTTCAAGCTTTCTGATACAAACAACTTGCAGCAAACACCCTATCGCCTTGGAGAATTTAGTATCCCTAAAATGGAGCTTTTAAGAAAAAAATGTAAATAAGGTTTTAGGGCAGCGTTGAAAATGGCTTCATGACAAACTGTCAGAATTTTATTTGGGTCATAAAACAGGCTATTTCCTGTCTTCTCAAAGCCCTGTTCTCTACAAATCACTGCCCTGTAACCCCGTGTGGGAGCCAGTCCTCAGCTAGTGTCAGGGAGGCAAGATCCTCCTCTTCCCAAGGGTATGGCTTTTCTTTAATGACACCAGACACTGATTGCAGAGCCCGGTCCTGCTCATCATTGTCATAATCACCGTGGGTTATATTTTTGCGTGCCCGCAGGGGGCACAACACTGTATTCTGCATAATGTTTACTGTCCTATTTCTGCTTCCCAATCATTAGATGTTTTGTTCCCACTGTGCTTATCTCTGATTGCAAGCAACACTGTCCGCCACTGTCAGCCAACTCGGAGTTAAAACATTTCATACTGTGGACATTCCCTGAAGGAATCTGATGCTACCCCTTTTAACTTGAGTTTTTCATCACTAATACATTTACCCAACTTTTATTAAGTGCTATTTTTTCCCCTTGTGTAGTTCAGTGATGACATTGCTGAAGTAAAAATTTGCCAGAACCTTCAGGATTTGGAAGAAAAGCAGGCACCAATGATTATCTGTTCTGAGAATACTACTAAATGTTTTCTGTGTAACCTTTCAGTTATCCCTCAGTTATCAGTACATACATCCTGTAGACAAAGCTGCGAAGCAGCAGATGAAAACAGAGTGGGTAAAAGAAGTAGAAGGAGGAGGAGGAAGAAGAGAGAGAAGAAGGGAGGGAAGGAGAGAGGGGGAGGGAGGA
>BDUI01000061.1:581520-608489 GCA_002335545.1 Apodemus speciosus
AAAATTTAAAACTGCACATGAATCTGGGTCCTAACTTAATTATCACTCAAATACTGTATATTCTTTGCAAATGTTAATTTCACAATGAAATCACAAACTTAACTCGGAACTCAGTTAAACATGTAGGAATCTAACAAGACTCATATTGTCTATAGAGAATGGTTATTGTTCAAGAAAACTAAATGCTTTCTTAGGTTAATGAAGGTACTTAGAAAAATCAGAAACGTGTTTACTTCAAAGTATATTGTGTGCAATGTTCTTTTAATGTAGCAAAAGTGTAATCATATTATGAAAAATATAGTGAAAGTAAAATCATATTTTCTTCATGTTCAATATGATGAACATACGCACATCTTTGTTTGGCTTACTTATATCAGATGTGAACTCTCCACCAGAATGATAGTTGTGCTAACAGCTTTTTTCTGCTCTTAACACTTGTGTCAGCTGGAGACAGTAATACATGGCTGTATTTGATACATGTTTTCTTTGATTTGCACAAGTGCTTCCACGAGATTTTGTACTAATGCACACCAGCTCACTGTTTGCCTGCATCGTGTCTGAGTACTAACAGCTGCTCATTTCTTTCATGAACATGTTTTGGAGCCTAGCTTTTCTGTCCCATGCTTGTTAGAGCTTGCTGCTTCTACTCCTGTTCCTCCTCACATAAATGACAATTCACTCCAAACACTGTGATCACTACTGAGTATGTGTCGATTCTACTTCAGAGGTGCTGTAATGTACATTACTCCTTATAAGTCCATCTTTAATGACTTTACAATGTATTATAACCTTAAGCAGGAATCAGGATATCTTTTCTGTTTGTTGTCTTTCTTCACAGAATTTAATGTGAAGGACTTGGGTACTCTCTCCTCTGACTGTTCTCAGGAATAAGTATTTATGCTAAAACCCAAAGCTCAAATCTGTTTCATTAATCTCAGCTGTTTCTTATTGCACATTCTCTAACCTCTAACCTACATTTCCCACCTGGTGGTGTGAGGTACACTCTGTGTTCATAGATATTCATGGCTTTCTTCATTAGCTATATACTTTCTTGACACCTAGACATTGACTTTTGCAAGAACAAGGTTTGTTTTTGGCACATGTACATTTCTGTAATTATGCAGTTAGTAGGAAAAATACCAACTGTATAGCATAATCTCATAGGGACTGAAACAAAACATAAAAGCTGATCTAAAAGTACTTTTTAAATAAATAGATCAGCAAGGAAAATGGGCTTGCTTTGAAATAGAAAACCATGTGCAGAATAGCAACATTTATTTGCATTGTGTGTTTAAGGAAGTAAGTGGTATGTGTGTGTATATATGTGTGTGTGTGTGTGTGTATGTGTGTTATGCTTATATGAGTATATTGTGTGTATGTGTATTTGTGTGTATGTGTATGTATGTTTGTATGTGTATGTTTGTGTGTCCTGTATGTGTGTGTATATGTACATATATGTATATGTTTGAGTGGTGTGTTTGTATGAAAGTGTATATATATGTGTGTATGTGTATTTGCATGTGTATGTGTGTGTTTGTGTGTAAGTATGTGTATATGTGGTGTGTGTATATTTGCACAGGTGTATGTGTCTTGTGTGTGTGTGTGTGTGTGTGTGTGTGTGTGTGTGTGGGTGGGTGTTGAGACATGGTGTATGTCTAGGGAATGAACTTCTGCCTTCATGTATGCTAAGCCCAAACACCATCCTACTTTTGTATATTTTTAAATCTCATAATCATGCTAGAGATTTTCCCCAATTTCCACAAAACCCAAGAGCAGGCACAGAGAGATGATTCAGTGTCTGTTTCTCTTGCAGAAGACCTGGGTTTGATTTCTAACACCCACATAGTGTGACTGAAAACCATCTGGAATTCCAGTTATAGTGAATGGGATGCTCTCTTTTGGTCTCTATGGGCACCAGGCATGCATATGCTACAGATACACATACGCAGGCCAAACATTCATACACATAAAATAAATGTACGCCCCCTCCCCAAACAGAGATCATTGGAATCAGCAGCAGCAGAGTAATGAGAAGATGCTGAACCAGATATTCAATCCTGCCAACATTAGGTAAGATAAGGACCAGGACTTAAAAGCTGTGACTGAATATCATGGGCTGTGTTTATAAAGAATATAGGTTTGTTTGGCTCCTAGTACTGGAGGTTGGAGGACTCAAAAGCAGATGGTGAGGGTTTCGTGCTGCATCATACCACGGGGAACTATGGCACAGGGCATCAGATGGCCGTACAGGACCAGCTGTCTTTATTGATCTCAGTCTCATCAAAAAGCCACGTGTACTGTAATCTATGAATGCACTAATGGATTTGCTTTGAAGTACAAAACAGAAAGTGTAAAATAACAACATTGAGTTATTTTGAGTTATATATTTTGTATTCAATGAGACCCATCAATAACTGGTAAGATTTAACTTACATTTTGAGAATAGCTCAACTCTTTCATTAGTAAGTGAACAATGTTCCTTTATTTTCGGTAGGACTATCTTAAAGGTATTTGGTGTTTGATTAATAAATTTGGCTGAACTGCTTCCTTGAATGTGTTTTGATATGACTTATCAGTAATCTAATTTTACACATGACTGAACTGCTGTAACCAGCTTTATAAACCATATCCAGATTGCACTGCCAGAAGAGCAGTGTCTTAACTGTGTTTATGCAGTGGCTTAGACAGTAACTGAAACAGAATAGCACTGATTGGTGTGTGGTAGGAGGAATCAGTTCTGATATAGAAATATTGAGTTTTTAAAAACAGATTCATTTATATAATTTTATAGGTAAGAGGGTTTGGTTTTGTGTATGTATATGTACAACATGCATGCCTGGTGCTAAGGAAGTAAGAAGACCACACCCCAGAACTGGGGTCACGGAGGGCTATGAGCCATCATGTAGGCATTCGGAACTATACCTGGATCTGCTCTCTGCAAGAAAAGCAAGTGCTCTTAACCACTAAGCCATCTCTCCAGGCCCTATTAGGGTGTTTTTGAGAGTGATGGAGGTTTTCTTAGCTCTTGGGGAACCTGGCTTGGGAATCTAGGTTCCCAGACCGCTGGATGGCCTCCAAAGCCATCCCATCCCTAAGCTGATTTTTGGGTTCTTGTCTTACAAATTCGATGCAAATAATCTATGGACCACAGAGGGTGAGTCTTAAAGGAAGTTTATAATAGATACATAGGTGTGAATGAGAGAGAAAGAGAGAGAAGGGCAGAGGTGGAGAGACTGCCAGAAAAAGAGAGAGAGAGAGAGAGAGAGAGAGAGAGAGAGAGAGAGAGAGAGAGAGAGAGAGAGAGAGAGAGAGAGAGACAGAGAGAGAGACAGAGAGAGAGACAGAGAGACAGAGAGACAAAGAGACAGAGACAGAGACACAGAGAGAAAGAGAGAGAGACAGAGACAGAGAGACAGAGACTTTGTATAGTAGTAAGGGTCCCAAAAACTACAGCACTACCATTGTGGAAATGTTAAACACTCAAGTGTCAGACACTTGGGTGAGGCATGAGGAAAACGGTCAAGCAGGTATCACTACAAGGTGTCCAGGTTCCTCCTCTCAGCTTTAGTCGTGTCCTCAGAAGCATGAGGACAGGCAGAGGTGCTCATTCAGGAGCTGTAACAAGGAAAGGAAAAGGATTGCTGTCTCCTGCATTCTGCAGGGACATCCTCAGAACTGTTAAGCATTGGGGTCCTGGCCCCACCTGCACTTTCTGTTTCCCGTTTCCTTCACGTTTTCTGTTGCTGGATGGAATTTTGCTTTATATATAGAATCTTGGAGATTAAGGAAAACTTCTAAATTGATGTATATATGTATTTTTCCTTTAACACACTGATGCTGAATTACATTTCTTATTTGTTATCTACTAACAGAAACCCTAAAGTATATTCTTGCTGTATATCTCAAACACATTATGACAACACTGGCTGGTTTTATGTGCCACCTTGACACAGGCTGGAGTTATCACAGAGAAAGGAGCTTCAGTTGGGGAAGTGTCTCCTTGAGATCCAACTGTGGGGCATTTTCTCAATTAGTGATCAAGGGTGGAGGACCCCTTGTGGGTGGTGCCATCCCTGGGCTGGTAGTCATGGGTTCTATAAGAGAGCAGGCTGAGCAAGCCAGGGGAAGCAAGCCAGTAAGTAACATCCCTCCATGGCCTCTGCATCAGCTCCTGCTTCCTGACCTGCTTGAGTTCCTGGCCTGACTTCCTTTGGTGATGAATAACTGTGTGGAAATGTAAGCTGAATAAACTCTTCTCTCCCTAACTTGCTTCTTGGTCATGATGTTTGTGCAGGAATAGAAACCCTGACTAAGACATACCCCCTTCTCCTTTTAATTATTTGTATTAATGTTTTCATGCAAAATGTTTTGATCACATTCCATCCTTTCTTCCAGCTCCCCTCACAGCTTTTGCACCTCTAAACCGACATCATGTTCTTGTTTCTCTCCATTCCTCTGCCCCCTACCCCCAGCTCTCAAAACAAAGACAAACAAAAACCCTTGCTTTTATCACAGTTGCTACTATGCATCTTTTGCTTCATAGGTTTCCTCGTGTATGCCTCCTTATAAAACAGTGTTTTGACGTCTTCTTACAATTGTGTTCTTCTTTAATTTGGAGTCTCACTCAATAAATAATCACTAAATCCAAAAATGACTACAAGCGATTTCATATTTGGTGTTCTTAACCTTTATTCTCTTTAAACAAGGAACGATACAAACAAATTAATTAAAGACTCTTTAGAAAGCAATGAGTTTATAAGAAATAACTCTGAGTCAAACTAGGTTTCCTGAGTTGAGAGCCTTTGTCTTTCCAACACTTCCATGCTCTGTCTGTTATTAAAAATCTATGCCAGTATTTAGAAATGTCCTATGAAAGCCATTTCTTTTTTTTTCTCTCTTAGAAAAATTTTCTGTGAATACTTACTTTGTACTTATCTCTGGCACTTGTGTGATGGATAGAACTTCCAAAGAGCCTAAACTTCCTTAGCACAAAAGGTGCAGAAAGGCCAATTGAGAAATCTACCACAAAAAATGACTGGGCATCTGTAGAGTCTTAGCACCCCTGTAAACAATCCCTGATACTCCGTAAGAAGCGTGGTAAGATGCTGATTCCTAAAGTTTTTCAGAAGTTCCATGGAGTTAGCACATTTCTGTGCTTCTGGGCAAGTGTGTTGGCTGTAAATGAATTTATAAATGAATTTCTAAAGTCCAGTGAAAGGAAACACCAGTGATAGAAACTCTCTGAGACCTTTGTCTGAAGAACGAAGGCCCACTTATCACAAACAAACCATTTCCAAGAAAGGAACAATCTTGTTGACTGCACTTAGTGACAGACACACACAGCTCCAAAATGTGATTTCAGTTTTCGGAGGGACAGTTTTATTCTTTTGCGGAAATGCCTTGGAGATGATGTTTTCATGGCTCTATTTTGTTTAGGAGAGCTTCTGGTGTGCTTTTTCAGTGGGCATGAAGAGAAGAACAAGCAGCTGAAGCGCCCTCTGGTGGCCGTGGGCAGCAGACAGGGGACACTTAGAGTGAACAAGCAAGAGAAAAAAATAGTTAACATTGAGAGAGACTTTTAAGAGTCCAGTTCATAAAATTAAGCACCGACCCCAGTCAGACTGATGAACCTGACTTTCAGGAAGATTTTTATTTTACTTTTTGGTAAAGAATCTTCACAAAAATTAGGAATTCATTACTCAGACTAGCAAGTACTTTGGACATTAGTACAGATGTCTCCTAATCTGACCATGAGTCTATATAAAGTCATCCTGCTTCATGCTGATGTGGACACAGTATGCGCTCATGACGCTTTAAATTTTGTGTTTTGAGCATTTCCTGGACTAGCTATTGCATATTTCAGGCTGATGGTGAGCAGAGACAAGCCACAAGAAACTCTCTATTGGCCACATTGTTAGGATGATAAATGTGCTCCTAGGTTCTGATGCTCAATACTTTAGATACATTAAGTTCATTTTATAATATTTTTTGAGACAAGGTCTCGCTATGTAGCCCTGGCTGGCCTGGAACTCACTATATGAAATAGTCTGGCCTCAGACTCAGAAAGACCCACCTCCCTCTGTTTCCTGAGTGCTGACATAAAAGGTGAGTGCCACTATGATTGGCTATTGTATATATAATATTTTCAACTTGCTTTGACTTTATTGTCAGATAATAGCACAGAGAGCCATGCAGCATCCATACGCTATTTTGGCTCCTGTGCTGGTTAGTTTTTTTTTTTTTTTGTCAACACGAAACAAGCTAGAGTTATCTGAGAGGAGGGAACATCAATTCAGAAAATGCCTCTAGAAGATGGGGTTGTAAGCAGGCGAACCTGTAGGGCGTTTTCTTAACTAAAGATTGATGGGGGAGGGTCCAGCCCATCGTGAGTGAGGCCACTTCTGGGCTGGTCCTGGGTTCTATAAGAAAGGAGGATGAGAAAACCATAAGGAGCAAGCCAGAAAGCAGCATCCTTCCGTTGTTTCTGCCTCAACTTCTGCCTCTAGGTTCCTGCCCTGTTCGGGTTCCTGTACTGACTTTGATAATGAGCAGGGAGGTGGAATTGTAAGCCAAATAAGCCTTTTCCTCCCCAAGTTGCCAGGGTTTATTTTGGCTCATAGTTCTAAGGTATATAGTTCATCATGGCAGGGAAATCAAAGCTGCAGGAACTTGTGATGTCTGCTAAACTTTCATCCACTATCAAGAACCTGACAGGAATGAATGCTGGTGTGTAGCTTAGTTTCTACTTTTATGGAATCTTGGATCCAAACTCAGGGACTGGTTGGTCCTCCAGTCCCAGTTCAACTAATCCAAATATTCTTCTACAGTGGGGCCTTGAGGTTGGTCTTCTAGACAATTGCAGATCTTGTTGACAATCAATACTATCACCAATTTATATACTAAAGCTTCAAAAATGAAAAAGTTTTAGAATGTTCACTGTATGAAAATGAAGACAGCCATATGTTTAGAGTTAGCTTTTGAGAGGTAATTAATCCCCTTCACTGTGAGTTTTACTGAGGACTCCATTCTGACATCCACTTGAACACTAACAAGTCAAAGCAAAGACACCAAAACCTGTTAAATCTCCTGTCTACACTCATACAAGGGTTAGTTCTAACCTATATCCAGATTTTGTATACCCTACAAATGAATAATAATTATACATTTTAATGGTTATAAATTTAACTGAAAAAATCTATTAAATTACAAGGATTTTGATAATTTATAATATGGCTGAATATTTATAACATGGCTCATACTTATATTTAGGACATAGTAATATATTTATAATGACCCTTCATAGAAAAAAATTTCCAATCTATTTCTATTTTGAAATATAAATTCTTTAATCTGATGTCAGCCTCATTTGAGAAGTGAATTTATCTAGGTTGTGAAGTCCTGTGACTTGCCTACCCATTCTCTCCTATCAAGAGAAATGCTGATATGTTTAGTTGACAGTGCATTCATTACCTGCTGAGGCGCAGCATGGTGGACCATAGCCAGTGCTGTTATCTGCTTGCTTCTTCTCTAGAGCGATATCTAGAATAGGCACGTGACTCACTCCTAGAAGATGCACCAGAAGGAGAAATAAGAGAAACGTGTAAGACACATTTAATTCTTTTAAATACAAACAGAAAGAAATTTGGGCCGTTTCCCCACCCCATTGCTTCCTGATTGGCACTTTTATGTGTGACTGTGTTCTGTGTCTTCACAATCATCTTACGAGTATATAAGAAGGGACACGATCAGCATGCTTCTGACCCAACCTTGATCACTGTGGCACAGTAGGACTGACCCGGGAACAACTCAGTGCATCCAGTCTGCTTCTACGCAGTAAAGCAGCATCCTTTTCCCATTTGGGCCACTGTTAATTTTGTATTCTGACACTTGCTGCCAAGACATTCAAATTGATCGATTCATAATTTTAAGCCTGCCCTAACAGTGAGCCTGATTAAGTTTCTAATATTTTGTTTGGAGAAAGGAGTTCTCCCAAACAACCGAAATTGTGAGTGAAGTTATAGTGTCATCCAGATGGGGATTATGGAACAGCATAATCTTGGAAATTGCCCATTGAGTTTTACTTTCTATACGAAAGGAGAGCAGGGTGGTTTCAACAATGAAAAATTAATTTTCTCATTGGCGATCTGCATATGTTTATGCATTTGGGTCTATGTTTTGTACTAATGTGGATTTCATGCATTTAACTAGATGTTGTTCAGAATACATTACACTAGGGAGATGATATTTTTGGTAATGATATGTCTCATCTCAACTCTAAAGCTTATGTCCTTGAATTTCACTAGGAATCTTCACTTTCCTTCCATGGTGTGTGCTTCAGAATGGAAAGAGGTGCAAAGTTATTGTGATGTTGTTTTACCTACTTCTTTTAGTTACTGATAAACTACATTTCCCTCTTCTCCTATTGGAAACACCTCAGCGCTCTTAATTTAAAAGTAATCCTCCTTATGCTGCTGTCGGCATTAGTTTGGATATGCTAGCTTTTAAAAGTCTGCCACATGTGCACATTCATTTAGTTTCCTTGGTGTTTTCTGAAACCTTCAGATTTCTATCATTGAGACTGAACTTCTCTCATGGTGTGCTTGTCCTGCCCGTCTATGTTGTATGACACTTTGGACAAGTTTGTCATCTATCTGCCTGTCTCTGACTTATATTGTTTTCCATTATTGGTTAACATGTCTGTAGAATTTCCTGCATTCTTCCTTTGGGCATAATTGCAAACTTTTGACTACTTGGCAGACACTTTATAAGTCCCACATTTGTGAAGACACAACTCTTTTTTTTTTCTTACCCAACTGACTCCATGTTAAAAAAATAGAATATGTTTATATAAATAAATACAGAGCTACATTTAGTGGAATTATAAAAATATACCTTGTATAAAGGTCATTCATTTGAAAGAATTTGTCCTTATGCAAACACCATGTCATTGGTACGTTATTGCTTTTTATGCCCATTTTATACTTGAAAACAGGAGCTTTGAAAGTTCAGAAGGCAAGCCTAGGTGACTTTCCTTTGTGAAGGCAGATTCCAGGTCTAAACTCAGGTTTCGTGATACTAAATCCTTCCTAGATGTAGGATATTTGATTTTTTCTTTAGCATTGCTATAAAAAATGACTTTTGAAAATAAGCATTTTTTTTTCAAAATAGAATTTGTCAAATCTAGCTAGATAATCTGTCTTACATCTGACATCTCATGGAAGTCTCTATGCCTGAAGAGACAGATATTTCACTTAGTTGTCCTCACCAATGTCTCTGGCCTATTTCAAAGGCATCTGCATCAAGTTCTCCCTCAAAACATGTAGAAACATATTTATCAAATACTATGAATTTCATAGAAATCATTTGGGAGATGTATGAATGCTGTGAAGAACATCAGTGTGTAGACGACTCCAAAGTCTATTGACATAGCAGGGCTGTCTTTCTTCACCTTCATTCTCTGCAGATGGCAGGATTCTGCACACCTGACTGTCAGGCTTTCTTGGTGGTACACATATGCATAGCCTGCATTCCATTTTAATTAACCTCAAGGCTCTGGTTTACAAAGCAGAGTGGGCTCCCTAATTATTTCCATAAAACCAGTGATCTTGTAAGCCGTCAGGAGCCATGGCTAAGTCTCAAATAAGTGTGTATAGTAGGAAATTTAACAAAGTAGTATTTTTTTTTTAATGAGGACTTTCTTTTATATTCTTTAATTTTATTGAATGGTGTTGCCGTTAACTCTAGAAACTACTCAGGGGCTAATTTGTTTTTCTTTCTGTGCCGCTATTAATCTACCAATATGTTCCTTAGAGTACATTAAAGAAATCATGCCCCAAGGTAACGTTTTTCATCTCTGTAATGTATGTGAAAAGTTATTCTTGTTTTATCCTCTAAGGAGAGCTAAGACTTGGAATTGAATTCAGTGTTACTCACATGCAGGCCTTGGCGAGAAGGCCCAGGATTAGCCTCAGAATCAAAGCTTCATTATGGAGATAAAATGAGAGAGACTTTACCACTCTTTATGCAATTAAATGTAATCATTATTAAGAAAATTTTCTGCATAGCTGTCAGGTTGAAGAAAATCTTTCATTATCAGTAATCCCTTTATATCTTTAACATGATTCATGGCTCCAGTCTGAAAGTGACAGAATTTTAAGCCTTTCGAGGTAAATAGTGCTTCTTGGTGGCTTTCGCCTCAAGACTTCAAGTTCTTTTTTCACAGTAGTGCTGATTCACTTGGCTGCAGTGCCATGTCTTGGTCATTTGTCTATTCAATGGTTCATAAATAAAAGTTCAAATGGCCAAGCAAGGCATAAAATGTCCAACTTACTTTAAGAATTTTATACAACTGAAGTAATAGCTTCAAACCAAGATGTGAATTAAGACATTCTCATATATTTTGCATACCAGCGTGGAGATTATGATGTGACTCAAATATTTCTATAGTGATTAGAGATGAGTGACATGTTACTAACCTACTTGACCATGCCTGGAAAAATATTCCAGTATTTATTGGATTTAAAATGTACTTTTAATCTGTTACTGAGATTTGTCTAAATATCAATTGATCCTGAATTTCAGATGGTGAAATGGACATATACTATTTGGGAGTTCTTAAAACTCTATGGACTGGAATATCCTCCACCTATTCCCTAACGGTCTGGGGGTTTTCTCTTTAGTCCCAAGGTACAGCGTTCTATCTCCTTTGGAGACAATCAAAAAATACTGGCAATTTCATAAGGTCCTTCCCTTGGCAAAACTATTTTACTCATTAGGTGAGGGTATCTCACTTTCCTAGACATGGTTTATGACTAAGAATTAGACAAGCTCTCTTATCCTTCCCTGTGCGATCCAAATCTGTCTTGCACATAGCACAAGGATCTTTGTTTATTCAGATCAAGTAGGACCCTACTCAAGCCTAACAAGAGACATTGCTATTAATTAGCAATTTGTAAAGATCCCAATGGGACACGTCACTCTGATTATCTCAGTGTTCCCGCTGCCTGTCTTTGTAATGATCAACACCTTGTTTTTATGGTGAAGTGCTGCCACTTAGCCTTTCCGACTCTGGGATCCATTATCTATGTTAAAGTCCTGTGACTATACAGAGATGGCTTATTTTAGCTTCCTAGCTGGTACAAAAGCAGCATCTTGCAATATGCCATGTAGACATTTTACAAACACCTATATTTTAAAATTTTTGGTTGGAAATAAGTTAAAACTTATAGGACAGACACAAAAATACAAAAAAAAAAAAAAACCCATAACATTGCAGTGCCTTGATTCATAGACTTTTTCATTTTAGCTCACTGAGCATTTAATAATAAGTTGTGTAACCTCCTGGCCTTGCACAACTAAATAACTATTTCCTAAGAAATTAATATGTTCTCTACTGTTGAGTTAGCATCTCCTGTAAATTTAGCATGAATTCATTATGCTATGTAACCTCTAGTCTATACTGTGTTTCATCATTTCATCCAGCATTGTCCTTTATTGAATTTGATTGTCCTTCAGCAAGTCTAACACTTAGTGGTCTCATTTTTTGTTCGTTTAAGTTGCACGGTTATTATACTAATAGTTATGTCATTTATAATCCCTATCATTTCAGAAGCAGAATAAGAATTAGAATAGAGTGTTTCTTATTTTAAGTTTGTTTATGCATAACTGGGTATAGATCTTGTCCTTCCCAGAATATTACAGAAGGGATGCTAGGACTAAGCCTTGTTCTGCAGGTATCCAATCAAGAGCCCATGGCATTCATCTCCATTTTGTTTTAATTAATTATATATATGGCTATGCACAGGTGTCTACATGTATAGATGGATGCTATAGATTGATAATCAAGTGTTGTCCTCTACTTTTTTGTAAACACCTTTTCCTTCCTTCCTTCCTTCCTTCCTTCCTTCCTTCCTTCCTTCCTTCCTTCCTTCTTTCTTTCTTTCTTTCTTTCTTCCTTTCTTTCTTTCTTTAAGGCTGTTTCTGACAGAATCTGAAGCTCAAGAAATTGTCTAGATTGCTTGTCCAATGACCTCCAGGGATCCTCTCGTCTCTCTGTCTTTAGTGCTGAGGTTAGAGATCTCTACTACTATACCCATCTTTTGCATAGGGTGTAGGGAACCAAACTCAGGCCCACAGGCTTGTTATTTACTGGCAAAGGACCAGAATGTTATATAACTTATTATCAATTGCTGGGACAACTCAAATGATAAAGCATGTGGAATCACATGTTAGGAAGTAATTCTGAGGATTGGATAGATGGCTCAGTAGTTATAGAGTTGTTGGCCAATGGGCTCCTAGAAATCCACAGATGTTACAGACTAATACCAGTACCTTTGGTTACCTTCCAGAACTTGATGGTTAAGACCCTATTGCTGAAGGCACCACATATTTGAGTTACAGAACATGGAGATTGAAAACTGGTACTGACCTATAAACTTCATCTCTAGAGGCTCACATTCACAGTGATGGAAGGTGCTGTGCATACTATTGCAGAAGAAAAGTAATCACCAACCTTATCTAGCTGTGAACCCTGCAAGCTAAGGTAGTTACCTGCCTGGGAAGACATACTCACTGGTAGAACAGTGATGTAAAACATAACAGGAGTAACCAACCACTTCCTGATTGGGTTTAAGTCTCAGTTGACAAACTGAGACTCATCACTGGCAACATTTCCTTAGGCAGATTGTAGGTTCTGGCAGAAAGCCTACATTTATTATTCTGCTAAACAGTCATAGGAATAACCTGAGTCTCATCATTAGATTCACAGGTCAGTGTATCTCTCAACTCTCATCAGAGAAGATTCTATTTGTAGTAAATGGCAATTAATATAGAGACCCACAACTGATCAATGTGTAGATAATGAGAGAATATGCAATACTGTCGATAAATGGGGTATCTATACCATACTCTTTGCTCTCAAGGCTCAGGAACAGTTGTGGAAGAGGGAGTAGAAAGGGTGTGAGAACCAAAGATGATGGATGGCCATAAGAAAACAGTGTCTTCTAGACAGAAGAAGCTAACTGAATGCACATCTAAACATGACAGGATTGACACACATATGAACTCACAACCATTGTGACAGCATGCACAAGGCTAATGACAGTTCAAGTTAGACTAACTTCCAGCATGGAGAAACAAGATGACCTAAGGTCCCACCCATAGCCTCAGAGCCAATGACAATTGTTAGCTGTAGGGAGAAGACTCTCTTTTCTTTAAGAGTCCTGTGAAGTTTCTCACACTCCAGTGATAGGCTACTCATCCAAGAATGAATAAACATCCAAAATTGGACTAGATGGGGGAAAAAGGAGGACATAAAGTTTGGTGGATAAGAAAATAGAAGGTGGATCTAGGAGAAATTGGTAGAAAGAATGTGTATGATTTAAAAAATATATATTGGGAAGAGAGTATCTTTGATTTCTCCCTTGAAGCTTTATCCAAGTATTTATGCTAATAAGCCACCAAGGGGTTGGAGATGGACTATCACATACCGTAAATCAGGACTCTAAGACTACCACATTTCACGTGGACTTGGGTGTCCACTCCAGTAGATCAGTCTCTGCCCAAAGATAGAATAGGCTCCAACACCTTGCATAACTCAGTCACTATCAAGAGATAACTTGTTCAGCCTCATTAGACCACATTCCAATTTCATTGCAGCAAAGTTGCAGCTGTCTTATATCTAAAGATGTCACTAATGGTAACACCTTTGAGGGTATAGGTGCAAGTATAAACCTAAGAGATAATACTTGTTTTTAGACATTTCAGTTAATAAGCAATCTGAAGAGGAACATATTGAGATACTGCTGCTGGGTTCTTTCTCAGACTTGTCATCTCAATATCATCATCAGTTGATGGTTCCTGAGATCATGATGCTGTGCTCTTTCTCAGACATATTATCTGAATATCATCATCTGTTGATAGTTTTTCTCCAGACTAATCTGTATCACAGTTTCTACAGAATGATGAGTTCCTTCCAATTTCTGCAGACTTTCCACTTTCTCTAGTCAACTTGGACATCTAAAACATGGAGCCACATGACCCTGTTTGTTAATTTTCTTATTCATGGTTTCATTTTATTATTTTATACATATGTATGTAGGTGTTGGGAATTGAACTCTGGTCCTTTGAAAGAATTGTATGTGCTTTTAGCTGCTTAGTCATCTGCCTACTCCCGCCTCCCTTTATCAGTTTCTTTCCAAATTGCCCATGAAATAGAGGACCCTCTTGTGTCAAAACTATACAGGCATGAAGACTGACATGAAAGAATCCAGCTGGTAGAAAGACTGAAAACCTCTCCCCCTTAGAGTTTCATGGAAGAAAGAGAGCAAGCAGAGGTCTTCTGGAGAAGGCAGACATGTAAATGACCTACAAAGGATCAAAACTCAGACAGTGAGGGGCTTTTGAGCATCTGTCCTTTGATGTTTCCAGCTCACTCCCACCCTCAGGAATGCCATTTTGTCTCTCTTAATAAACTACCTTTAAATCTATAGTTACCTATGTCTTTGGTCCTACTTATGTTCTGGGGGGCATAAGACTCTGCTCTGCTTTGATAACACTCTGACCCCCCCCTTGGGTAGCCTACTTTTAGATTAAGCATAAAGGGGACATCAAATAAATCCTTTCCGTTTTTGTCTGTCTGAAATTCAAATTTGTTTTTCTGTTTTCCTTTAAGTAATATTAGGAGTCTAACCTTCATTTCTTTCAGGAGTCCATAATCCAGTCAGTTCACCAAGCCAACTAACATCCCATACCATAATAAAAGGCATGGGTTGGCACCTTGAGTATATAGTTTCCACTGGACATACATATATTGATATATTTGGCCTGATACATAAATTTATTTCCACATTATCCTACTATATTAGAGCCTATTGTTGCCCCGAAATTCCAGTCTTTTGTCAATATCTATTTTAGCCACGTTGTGAATTTACTTGCTATGAAATATAACCCACATTAGACCTAGGATCTCTTCCCTTAGGGAAACCTGGGCCTTGTTCACAGATACAGAGCCCAGAAAATAGAGTAGTAATGCTGTCTTTTCTTTGGAAGGCAGCATTCCAAATACATTAGAGTTTATTCTATATGGAGAACTGTTTTCTCCGGGCTTGAGGCTTGTGGAATGCTCAGATTTATCTGAATTCCACCAAAATGTCTTCAGTCAGGCTTCCGCTTCCTTCTGGGAAATGTTCCATGACATATGAGGCATGGCAAGGTTTGCATTCAATTTACGTTGTCATTTAACAAATCTAGGAACTGACTCTGTATCTGATTTTTGGCTGTGTCAGTTTTGTGGCTGCAAGAGATCGTAATAGATGTTCTGTAACCTCTACTCACGCCTTGAGCTGAGAATTTAAAACTCAGAGCTGGTCCTTTCCTGCCCGCCCCCTTGCCATTCTTCTTTCTATTTAAACTCTCTTGTATAATGAGAAATAGCTAGAATTCTGTATTCTTCATTCCCTCCATAATGGTCTATCGCAGGAGTCATTTCATCTGTCAAAACCTTCCCTTGGACAGGCAGTTTATTTCAAGTGACTGAAGGTGATAATATGAGTAACTGTGTGCTATGGGCTCCGTGCTTTCCATTTTTTAATGGCATTGGGATCATATTTGTTTCAAAAAAATGGGTTTTACAGTCACTTTCTAGTTCCCATCTGTGAAGATGCTTTTTTTTTAAACTACTGCTAGTCTTAATACCAGTCAGAACTCAATGTAAAAATAAATTTTAGCATAAATATTCTTGAAGAATGAGAAAATAAGAAAACAGAAAATATCTCTTCTATTAAGAGATAATGATTAGTTGAGCTACTGGGGATGTTTGAAGTTCTTTCTCCCAGCACCATGCTCCAGGAATAAGACTCAGACTCAAAATACAGTTACACATACCTTGGCCATATAGCTAGGCTCTTTGATGGCTAAAATCATAACTTAATATAACCAATTTATTTTAATCTACATTCTGCTATGTGCTGATTACCTGTGCTCAGGCACCACGTGTCTGTCTCTTCACATCTTTTTAGACAGATCGCCCTCCTGGATCTATCCCAGAAGTCTTTCTCCTTCCTGATGTCTGATCTCCTATTTCCTTACTAAGCCTCCAGGATAACAGAGTAATTCCCTCACAGTTGATGACAATTCCTTATAAAAATTAAAGAGACAGTGAAGATGAAAGCTCACAAATGAAGCAATTAAACAACAAATTTCTATGTTATCATTAAAAAGATCTTCCAGAAAAAGAGACAAAATAGTGAGTCTTATGTTTACTTTCTAAATCTCTCCCAAGTGCAATTAATATGAAGAACCTCATTTGCATCCTGCATCCCAAGCTTGAGAGGACAAAGCTGTCAGCAATCTTCTTGAATCTCAATATGATTGAAATTGGAATACAACTTGAGCAAGACAGTTGACAAGGATTCCACACAGACAGACTCAGGCACACTCTAACACAAATGTCTTTTTAATGATAGCTGTAAGCAGTGAATTCAATTCTCATAGTGTGTATTTAGAAATCCTATCTCAGACAACCCTTAAATACATGATGCTGATTACCTCAGAACTATTTATGATATTTATTCTTACTTTATTAATAGTCTTCAATCATGAAACTATACAGTACCTAGCTCATAATGAAAGTGATTTTTGACATTCAGTCATATTTAATGATGATACAATTTTCTTTTCTAATGAATTCTTGTTATATTACAATCATGAGTCAGTATTTACATAGTATCCATTTATATATTTGCATTATAGGTAAGAGGGGCAGGGAGAGGGTAGGAGTAAAGTGGTAAAGTATTTACCTAATGTGCACAAAGTCCCGTGATTGATCCTCAGTTGAGAGAGAGGAGAGAAACACACACACACACACACACACACACACACACACACACACACAGAGAGAGAGAGAGAGAGAGAGAGAGAGAGAGAGAGAGAGAGAGAGAGAAGAGAAGATGAATGAGAGAAACAACTGAGAATATGAAGGAGGCCAAGTACATTCCGAAGAACCCAATCATTAACAGGATGCTATCAAACATCCTATCCACCTAAGCCAAGAAAATTTTACTTTCTTTGAAACTGGATCAAATGCTATACCATATATGTTAATGTGATATAGTATTTTGACGACTAATTAAAAGGATACCTAATTTGATACATTTTAAAATATCGGATCTCATCTAAGAAATTAATGATAACTAGATGGAAACTCTAACTGTAGGTTAGTTGGCTTTGAAGTTTAAGGGGCATTCGTCTTATTTTGGGCCCAAGGTTGGAGCATGAGAAATGTTGTCAACTGTCTTGCTCAGCAATTGCTTTCCAATGTCAATCAAATTGAGATTCAGCTAAATTTCAGTGTGTATAACCAACCTCAGGAGTATCAACCCCACCCAAGCCATGGGAGGAAGCCCCATTGTCTTCAGTGTTGTCTGATCCAAAGCTACATACACAGAGGTTAACCTCCTTTGTGTCTTATTATACTTAGTCACCTCTTCTAACAATACCCACCTCATTAACTGAAAAAAAAAATCAACAAAAGGGAAAAAATTATTTTTTTTAAAAAAAATTAAAAATCTTTTAGGCATTTACATTAACCTTATTAATTATTGATTAATAATATTTCCCAAGCACAGGTAAGAGATGAGTCACCAGATAGTGAAAATTAGGGCATAAGAGATTTAAAAATGTCTTGGGAAGGAGATAAGAGGATAATTGTTGTAAATGACATTTAGAAGCAGTACAAGCTTAGGAATTAATGGCATTCTCTATAAAAATTCTAGCTATACTTTTCATTTTTATTTTCATGAACTATTAGAGAAAATGGAACAGGTCTCATTGGTGCTGGGAGAGGTCTTCCTAAAAGCAGTGTGCTCCATCACTTGCCATGGTAGTGTGGAAGCACACTTTATCATAATGTCAAGGATGCCTGTGTTATCACAGGATCGTAAAGTTACTGCAGCAGCCTCAGCAGTCCCCTGGCATAAGGATTGCTGCTTCTCTACTTCTGTTTCTCTAAAAAGGGCAGTTTGAACCAGTCTGTTGACCTACAGCTTCATTGTTGGAGTTCCCAGCATGAACTTCATTGGCTTTTTCAGCATTTTTAATGTGTTAATTTCCCAAGTACATCTGATAGAAATCAATTTCTGGAATAAAGTCTTTCTTGGTGTAATCAGAACACATATAATAAACTTAAGAACACAATTAGCCTTTATTAAGTGCTTGCTGTGTGCCAAGTTCTATAGCCAACAATTTGCAGGTATTGATTTACTTAGTTCTCAATGATTTCCTGAGTAAAAGGCTGTTATTATCCCCATTTTGCAGGTATAGAAACAAAAACAGAAAAAGGTTTAGTAACTTGAGCAAGTACACACAGTAGGAAAAGGCTGATTTGCTATTTAAACAACTATGTTAATGAGAGGGTATTGGATTAACACAAAAATGAAACAGAGGAAAGAACAAAAGCCACTATACCAGTTACAAAAATGGTTTTATAACCATTATCCTTTGTGCATGTACATTTATTTGTAAAATGTTCATTTTGAGTAACTCACATTACAACAGCATGCACAGGGGATGCTTCCTTGATTTAGGTAGCGTCTACATGACTATACTTCTAGATGACCAATCACCTGTGAAGGTCCAGAATCCCTTAGTGATCTTTAGAAAATATGTCTGGAACCTTTACAGATAGGATTTTCAATATACCCCACTACATTTACTCAGAAAATCTCCAGGACTGGAAACAAGACAAATGTGCCCCCTTTCATTCCCACTATCACTGAATGCAAGCCCAAAGATATTTATTTCCTTTGTTCCATCTTTATCCTTGACCATTAGAACAATGCCTCGAAGATAGTGGATGTATGAAAAAAAAAAAACAATAGTGCCATTAAATACCTCTATCTTAGCATCATTTACTGTACTTGATATGTTCTACATCTTAAAGCATAGGTTACTAGAATGGCAAAGCAGACTGGAAAGTGATTTCAAACTTCTATCACTTAAATTACCCATCTCTCTTTTTTCTCACCATCATTCTTATGCCTGAATTCTCAAGAAAGATAAGATACAAGTCCACGTGGATTAAAACCATTCCTTCATTAACACATTTTCTATACGGTTATGGACAAATTTTCATTGATGCATTCAGATGATGAGTATTTTTAAAATACTTCTATAATAGAAGTATTTTGATAAATATTTTCTTTTTAATTATTTATTTATTATATGTAAGTACACTGTAGCTGTCTTCAGACAACCCAGAAGAGGGAGTCAGATCCTTGTTAAGGATGGTTGTGAGCCACCACGTGATTGCTGGGATTTTAACTCAGGACCTTTGGAAGAGGAGTCAGTGCTCTTAACTGCTAAGCCATCTCTCCAGCCCCGATATTTTCTTAAATAACGTTCTTTTTGTTGTGTGTCAGCATCACAGAGTGTCCGTTTGTAATACACATGGATATTCACTCCACATCGTCTCTTGATGCAATTCAGAGACATGGTAAGGGAATGGGGACATGACTTAGTAGTCAGGAAAGCACACTGCTTTTGCAGTGGATCTAAGCTTGCTAGCCCACATTAATTCTAGACAGTTCACAACTTCTGTAATGGTATCTCCAAGGAATCGAGTCTATATATCCATACATTACTAACATATACATTAGATTCCATGGAGCTACAAAGAATCTTCTAACTATTGGGTAGGATTCTAAAAGCGTAATATAACATCGTATCTTATAGCAAACATTTTATAGGGAATATATTGTAGAATACAAGGAAAATTAACATAGACATATACTTTAGGAATTGCTTAATTTTATCAATATCAGATATTGTATGTTCAATATAAATATATTTAAAGATTTAGAGCAAAGCAAGTATACTATATTTCTTAGATATATAGTACACATATATGTATTTATACACATATATTTAAGATAAAAATTTTAAAATAGAGAGAAACATGATAAATCAGGCATGACTGTAGACATGATAGTACATGCCTGTATCCACAACACTGGATCGAATGTTTTCGTCCAGGAGGGAACCGAGGAAACATAGGGAAATATCTTCTCAAATGAAAGAGAGAGAGAGAGGGAGAAAGAGAGACAGAAATTGGATATGGGATGTACAAAGATCCTAAATACATAGCATAACATTATGTGTTATAGTGTACATTCTATAGGGAATATATTCTAGAATACAAGAAAAATTAACATAGTAGGTATATAATTTAGGAAGTGTTTTATCATATATTATCAATATTGTATACTTGATAGAACTGTATGTTCAATACTTATACAGGACAATCTGTTCAGTGGACTTGTGACCCCCAGAATCATCACAACATATAACTAATGCCCTGTGCTGTGTTGCTCCAGTGGCTATAATGTTAGCAAGCAATAGGTATTTTTAGCCTCTTATAACTTTATGGAATCATAGTCATATATGTAATCTGCCATTGGCTGATACACTATGTTAGGAAACAAAATACCATACAAGCTTCCACATATTAGCTACTTTAAATGTGTATTTCCTGTTAAACACTTGTGACGGACAACTTTAAATGTTTTACAGTCACTAAAAGTAACTTTTTCAAAGCTGTACTATGTACAATATATATCTACGAGTATATCTGAAATGCACCTATATGGCCAGTGAACACTTGCCACATTTAATATATGAGAAAGAGCATGAAGCTAGCAGTTGTCAAAGTTGAAAATTATGGTGATAATTAGCCATTGTTCAGAAGCCGGTTTTATCCACTAAACTACGGTTCATAGTCTTACTACAGTCGTGGTGAAGGACACTTATTCACAGAAGTGCCTGCCAAAAGTTGAAAATGTTGCAAGTCTCATGGCAGGAACATAGAAGTTATGAGAGCGTGTCTGGCTTAGATGTCTGCGACGATGACCTTGAAGCTGATATCTTAGAGCACGTCAGAGGAGGGAGGACACTTCTAGAAGCCAGGAATTGTATGGAAGGGCTGAGAAGGGCTGGCGCGTAAAGAGCTAGGATTTCATGGAGACCAAGTTGTATCAGTAGGCCAGAGCAAAGGGGTGTCAGTCTCTGGAAGCAGAGGCTAGAGAGGAGGAGCACAGTGTGTTGACTATGTACACTGTACAAATTGTGTAGTTCACTCTTATCTCAGTGTAAGATTTTAGGGCGGATGTGATGTGATGGTATGTTTTACGATCTCCTGTTTGAGTCTGTACTTTCATGGTAAGGATCACGGTGCTATACAGAACATTCTTAAAACCACGGCAACAACAACAGAAAACAAGAATACAACAACAATAACAAAAACCCTTTGTTTTTGTGGAGTATTTTCTTCACTTCTTTAGCTAGTTCATTTGTATCAGAAACAACACATGGAAGTTAGGAATACAGAATCCATATACATTCAATACATATCTTAACAAATAAGTGTGATAAATAGAAATTAAGTTTATGAAATCTTTACATTGTACACTGAATTACACCTAAGGATATGTGACTGAGACACTGTTAAGTTCCTAAAAGTGCTATTTACAAAATGACTGTAAGTTACTTTTAGAAATTTTTAAAACTACTTAGTGTGTAACTATTGAATAATATTAACAAGTTTAAGTGTTTGAAATATATTTACTGTAACTAGCTTGGATACAGCAAAACATAGGTTTATTAGCTCTGAGGTAGGACTAATAACCCATTTTGTTTATTATTTTAACCGTATTTTCAATATTGTAAGCTAAGATAAAAAGCAATCATTATTTTAATGAAATCGGAAAGGAAAAGATGCTTATATGATCTTGTATAATCAAACAGTTATAACAAATTCTTCAATGCCGGTTCTTTGAAAAAGTATCATCTAGAACAACAATTTGGCTACCTTTCAGGTGGGTGGTCGTTGTTCGTACCTCTTTGATATAAACAATGTCTTTTGGAATCAGAAGTAAAAAAAAAAAAATACCGTGGCCTGTAGCTCCAGTTAAAGAGCATGCATCTTTGCTCTAACAAAGAATTTTTCCTTTCTCAGGCCAGCTGGAGACTGGCAGGAGCTCAGCTCTAAACAGCGAGAACCGGCTCACGGTCCCGCAGCGCTCCCAGGAGGGCGATGGCAGAAATAGCAGGCTCGCAGGCTGCCGGAGCAAATTGAGGAGCCACAAACCCAGAGACTGTTCAGGAAAGGAGCAGATGAGGCAAGGCAAGCGTGCAGGATACAGGCGGGCCGGCCTGCAAGAGATATTTAATTTGGAAGCATCAAGAGGCCCCAAGTAGCTTTTGACCACCGAGAATGTGACATGAAACTAGAGAAGGAAGCAGAGGGACACGAGAGTGATTTATCTCTCCATAATAGGAAAATTCTCAGATTTGAGTATCCAGGACACACACCTAAATATTTAGATTCCATGGTAACCGTTCTCTAATGCCAGTTTCATAAACCCATGCTACTGAATCTGCCACTTGTCTGGTTTGCGGATGCGAAAGAAAAAACACTGGGATGATGAATTATTGTCTCTGATAAATTCGGGGTACAGCCAAAATTATCCCTGGGGTGTCAATACATTGTACAGATTGTTAATTCATAATATTAAGAGGCAAGGAAGCGTCAGAGACTCATTTCTTTAGCAACATTAGATAGTAGGTATGATCGTAGTCTCAGGCATGAGATGTAAAGAGAACTGCCGAATTCTTCCTTCTCTGGGGGTTCTGATTTTCTGCCCTTCGCAGTTTTTTAGGCCACTTAATTAGTGCAGCATGGTAGCCACAGAGCATGTTTGACGGTGTTAGCCCAAAGCCTGCTGTTGAAGTGTGAGTTGACATTAATCAAGTTGTGATTAATGCCAAAGCCGATACAGTTTCAGAAGGTTTTCTATTTTTACTTATAAGCCACATGAGCATTTGAATTCATAGCCCCGAAGATGAGTTATTTTCACATAACATAAGTAGCTAATAGCTCCGAAGACTAATGTTTTATGGAGCACATGCTTTAATGCCAAATATAGGGCTCTACATTGATAAAAGAGACCTGGTCTTTCCCCTTCATAGAACTTGGAGGATAAATTTTTTAATTTCACAGCAGTAATTGATTGTGGTTAATTTTCAGCTTGCTTTAGAATAAAGAGAAAAGTGGTCTAGGTTGTTTAAAGGTTTGGATAGAAAATTGGGTGTGTGCACATTGAGTCAGACAGCTGCAGAATAAAGGGATCTGTGGTATTAACTAGAAAGGAGTTGTGGTGAATAAGAACAGCTCCTTATAAGATGTGGACCATTGTTAAGCGACAGCCATTGTGCATTACCCAGGATTCCAGTGTGACCTCACGTCAGAGGGAGCAGGCGTTATTCACATTTGACCTCAGGAGACCTGAGGCTAAGGTGTAGTTTAAACCTACTGCCCAGCTCACATAAGACTGTATGTTTTGATGTATCTCACTCACTTAAACAAGTAGAACACTGGAAGAGATTTAGAAAGAAATAGCTGAAAGTATTAAGACCTTGATGCATAGAAATAGGTAATAAATGGGAGTGATAAGCACTGTGATAGAACACAGTAATTGTGGTCCTTGCCTCTCTTTGTACTTTGCTTTGTTATTGTGAATCAGCAGCTTTTGTCTCCTTCGAATACTTTGCTGATTACACTTGAACCCGAAAGGTTATGTTGTATCAGAGACAAACTTATCTGTAGCCTTTAAAAAGAAAGGTGTGTGTGTGTGTGTGTGTGTGTGTGTGTGTGTGTGTTATAAGCTGTTTGTATTCTATTCAGTCATGAGCAATACATCAGGAATTCTTAGCAGGAGGCAAACAAGTGGTCAGAACATGTTCCTGCAGTCAGTGGGTGCTCAGCTGAAGGATGCTTCGGACATGAGGACAGGAAAGGCTTTGTCTCCTTTTCTTCATGATAAAATGCTGACGCAGCTTTAATTATAGTTTTATAAACAGTGAAGTTGGACCATTGCTTCACCATATGGGACCGAGAGTGATGAGTATGCTAGATACTGGTTTTTAAAGAAAGGCAAATGTAAATGCAGAATATACTCTTTTGTCCGAATCATATTTTTATGAGGCTGCTTAAGAGTAGCCAAGTGTTGAACCAAATCACAAATTCTCAAGGCCATCGTAATCAAAGGAGGAAAAGTATATATTTGCTCGGGGAAACATCTGTTAAGGAATTTCTCTGGAGTCTCATCAGGAGTTGGCAAGCTTTACAGCTTTAGCTGCGCTTTCATTATTGGCTTGTCTGCAGACTAGTTTACATTAGGTGTCTTCCTATCACTAATTCACTAGTAAAGAAACAAGCCTTTCAATGGTCTGCCTTTGTTAATAATGCCGCCTATGAAATTCAAATAAGCAAGTAACTTGCCCGCTCATATTTTATTCAGTCGTTTTCTTGGGTTCTACACGCGTGCAGAGACGTCTGGGAAGGAGAGAAATAGTAAGAGCGGAAATGAGCGTGAACCTACCCATGATGCCTTTGAAAATTCCAAGAGCTGCTTGCTCACCTTTTAATGCTAGTCTCACAGAAATCACAACATCATTTTCAACATCTCTCTATTATTGAAATGAGACACATGACAATTATTTTAAGTCCTAGTAGAGATGACGTCCAGAAAAGCATATACTTTTATGAAACTATCAACTGATAATCAGTTACTGTGAGTTTGAATCTGAAATGTTCCCCATAGGCTATTGTTTGGGAATCTTGAAGTAGAAAGTGGGAGGGAGTTTCCTAGCAATGCCCAAACCTACGCTGCCCATGGCTTCTGCCCTGGCTCTCTGCTTCCGGTCCACCATCATGGGACCACCTGCTCCTGCATCACATGTTCGTGCTGTCATGAACTGCACAGCTTCCATTCTGCGATGTCTTTCTATTTTCATTGTTTATGTTAATTGCAGGGCCACATTACATGTGGGGTCTCACTGGCTCCTTTCTTTCCTTCTGTTTATAGCCTCTGGCCATGGAAAAGTGCCACTCAGATTTAGTGTAAGTCTTCCTTCCTCATTAACCTAATCTGGAAAGACATGTGAGTCTAGAGGTTTGTCATTAAGGACATTCTTCATCCTGCCAAGTTGAAAATCAATATAAACTACCTCACCTCACTTTTTCAAGATGATATCAGATCCCTCTTAGAACATGAGCTAAAATAAACTCTTCCCCTTTTAAGTTGTTTCTGCCAGGCGTATTGTCACTGTAAAGGAAATGTAAGTAATGTAAGATGTAGTGGGTTTGGCCTAGTGCTGCTTGTATTATAATGTTAATTCGGGTTCCCAAAATTATACAGTGTCCCCACTGAGTAAGATGCTGAGTGACCCTGATCCTGTTGGTTGTGCTTGGCTAATAAAGATACCAGCAGCCAATGTTTGGGTAGGGCAGACAGATGTGGGACTTGTAGGATTCCTGGGTTTGGGATGGAGAAAAGGGATAAGAGGACATCCACCATTCCTGGAGGAAGAGGAGAGGGGGAAGGGGGAAGAAGGAAGGGGGAGGTGAAGGAGAGATACCATGCCTGAGAGGAGTGGAAGACAGGGAGGCAAACCATGTGAAGGAGCCAGGAGAGCATGGCCCAGTTGGTCAGCCCTCCGGGTCCAGGGCAGCCAAGGTAGAATATAGAATTGAGTAAGTAATGACTCGGTATTATCTGCAGGAGATGGATTAACCTCATGGAGGTTGAAAAGTGGCCCACCTCTTGTGCTGTTCAAGGTATATCAAAAGATAAGTCTGTGTGTCTTTCACTCAGGAACCCAGAACACTGACGTGGGTAACAGAACCAAGCTGCCACTACTGTTGGGATATATACAATCCCAACAACACTTTAATTCCTGCTTACATATCTTATGTAATATTGCTACAGTAAGAAATGTAAGCAGAAATTAAAGTGTTTTCTGGAAAAGCCAAGGAGAAGAAAAACACAAAATCCATCCTTTCTGACAGAGTTATATAAAAGATACATCACAAGTGGTGTGCATGAAACGTGTCATGCACTTTTGGGGCTGTATTTGACATTAAAGCCCATTGATTTGCATCCTGTTATTTTCACCCAGGTCTCCATTTTGTGCTTTCCATGAGTCACATAGCCAACACAACACTGTATCGAAACCTCTACTAATGACTGTTGCATGAAATATGTTGGAGTTTTGCAAGAAAATTATTTCTAATGCATTTGCAAAACAGTCCCTCAGACTCACGGATTATTAATGTGGAATAATAGTATTGTATCTTTCTTTAACATTTTATGTTAGTCAAACTCTTGCTATAACTATTTAAACAAGGACAAACATAATGTCTTAGGTGTGTAGCTGAGTATATAGAGCTTACCTCACACCCCCAAAACCTTGGGATGGATCTTCACCACAGGGGAAAAAAGTAGTTCTCTATCTGTGTAAAATATTAACCCGCAGTTGTTGATGCTATTATTCGGTCTCAGTGATTGCTTAGGTCATCAATCTCTGGCAAGGAGCTTTCAGAATGCATGATGATATTGCAAGCATCAAGCTGTGTTGCATTAAGAAGTGATGAATCTCTTTCCAGGTAAAGCTTTGGCCTTTGGCTATCACAATGCATCACCATTTTGTTTACAAATGGGTATCCACTCTGTTAAATGACAATGGGGTGCATGAGATCTGGCTAACAGGGAATGTTGGTACTAGGTAGTGTCAGAACAAATGGTAGAATCAAAGGTCTGGGGGAAATGGCCAAGATCACTTGTAAAATGAATGATTTTAGTAAATTGAAATCCCTGTGTTCTAAGCATTTAAATGATTAAACATATTATCTTAAGTAGCTTGCTAAACACTAACATGCTTTACATATGAAAATTGATTTTTTTTCCTTTTGTGGCAAATCAAAACCAGTGTTTCATGCCTGCTCAATATGTGTTCTACAAAAAAATAAATAAATAAATAAATAAATAAATAAATAAATAAATAAATAAAAGAAAGAAAAAAGAGCCGGGCGTGGTGGCTCACACCTGTAATCCCAGCACTTGGGAGGCAGAGGCAGG
>BDUI01000061.1:610986-622010 GCA_002335545.1 Apodemus speciosus
TCTCGAAAAAAACCAAAAAAAAAAAAAAAAAAAAAAGTGTTCTACAATCAGTGACACCAGAAAGCAAATACCTCATTTTAACAGTTCTATTCTCATTTAAAAATGGCTTTCAGGGTTTTACCTAGACAAAAATTTACAACATTAGACATGGATCTGAAAATGTAAAGATTCCACCCAGATCGTTTTCAAACCTTTGTGTTTGATTCGTCAGGCCATCAGCTATTTAGTAATCAGGTTATTATAGTTGCAAACAAAAATGTTTTTCTTTTCTAGGAAAGATAAACACTCAATGAAAATGACTTGATTTCCTCCTTTGCTGATTATTAAAAGGCAAATTTATGCTACTTTTATGCATCATTAAAAATAATTGAAGATGACATTTTACACTTATGGAGGAAGAAAATTGTCTGCTTGCTGTCACTTGGTACAGTTTTTGCTATTCTGCTTTGAATTTGTTTTTCTCTATAATAGAAACATTTTTTATATTTGTATAATAAATATGCTTAAAAAACTCTTTCTTTTCAGAAAAATTTTCAAAACGTCAGAAGTCTGTAGAAACAGTATCATTACCACACCAAAAAATGTTGCCAAATCCTTAACAATTTGATACATTCATATAATCCAAAGTAGGGAAACATGACAGAAGAAACTACAGAATCTTGTCTGTCTTCACCTGTCTGCTCTTACTTCATTCACTCTTGTTAATTAGACTACTTATTAATTTCACTTTATGTTTATATTCATATTGATGTGTGATTTATCCTTAAATATGCTGTATTTTTATATCTTAATGTTTATAAATATGTGCACGTATAATACACCACTATATAACTTGTTTTATTTCTCAGTATTATGCTGAATTTTTAGTCCTATATAGCATGCATGTTTTATGTAATATGTGTGTATAATTACATATTTAACTCCTTTTTTCTTGACTATCAGCCTTCATATTTTTGAGCATTTTTGAATCATAGCTAAGACTTTTTTTTTTCAACAAATGGTGGTGGTTTTACTGGTGGTCTTTAGGTAGATAAATGCAAATTGATCCATACCTTTCTGTCAAGTCCAAGTGGATCAAGGACCTCCACCTAAAACCAGATACCCTGAATCTAATAGAAGAAAAAGTGGGAAAGAGCCTCGAGTACTTGGGCACAGGAGAAAACTTCCTGAACAGAACACCAATGGCTTATGCTTTAAGAGCAGCAATAGACATATGGGACCTCTTAACATTGAAAAGCTTATGTAAAGCAAGGGACACTATTAATAGGATGAAATAGCAACCCACAGATTTGGAAAAGATATTTACCAATCCTACATCTGATAGAGGGCTAAAATCCAAATATACAAAGAAGTTAAGAAGGCAGACTCAAGAGAACCAAATAACCCCATTAAAAAGTAGAATATTATGGGATAGGGGATTGGTGGAGGGGGTAACCAGGACTTTACTGGTTAGAACTAGAAAAATATTTATTTTTATTATTTTAAATTATGTGTATGTGGTTTGTGGCAGAATGGCTTCGGTAGGCATGTATATTTGCAAGCTTGGTCATCAGGAAGTGGTACTGCTTGAGGCAGAAGCTCTGAATACTCAAGACACAATCAGAATATCAAATGATTCCCAAGAGGAAGGAAGGAGAGGACACTGGTCCTGGAAAGGCTTGATCCAGTATTTTAGGGGAGTACCAAGACAGAGAAATGGGAGGGGGCGATTGGAGAATGGGCGGAGGGAAGAGGATTTATGGGACATATGGTGAGGGGGAAACCACCGGGAAAGGGGAAAGCATTTGGTCTGTAAACAAAGAATATAGAAAATAAAAAATTAAAAAAAAAGATGGTGGCCTTGTTGGAGTGTGTCACTGGTGGTGAGCTTAAGACTTCTAAACCCCAAGCCAGGCTCAGTGTTACTCTTTTTGCTGCCTGCTTATCTGGATGTAGATAGAACTCTCTTCCACTCTCCAATGCCATGTTCACCTGCATCCTACCATGCTCCCCACCATGATGACAATGGACTAAAACTCTGAAACTGTAATCAAGACCCAATTAAATGCTTTCTCTTATGAGTTGTCACGGTCATGGTGTCTCTTCACAGCAATAGAACAGTGACCAAGACAGTATGTGTGTACATTGGGAGTAGGTATATGCATATGAGGGCAGGTGCCACAGAGGCCAGAGGCATCAGCTCCCCCTGGGGATCAAGTTACAGTCAACTGCAAGCCATGCTAAGTAGTAATGGGAGCCAAATTCATGTCCTGTGCAATAGTAGTATGTGCTTTTAACTACTGACCCATCTCTGCATGAACCCAAACTTGGATTTTAGAATGAAATGTAGTTTTAAACCAAGTTCAATAAAATTCTTGGCATCCTTGAACTCAAATAAGATCAATAAATCTGCAACTTCAAAGTTTTATTTTACAGATAATGAAAATCACAATGGTGTGATGTAAAAAGACATTATTTGCATTTATTATACATGTCTGAGAATTCAGATTCAAATGTGTGTAGAGCAGAAAATATTTTGTAGTCATTCTTTTGGATATATTAGTACAGGTTACCTTTTGAAAATTCTTTAATATTACAGGTTGAACTGTACATGGAATGCAAATTTAAAAAGAATGTTCAAAACCTGTCAGGCTTTCTTAGAGGCATGACTGATTCCAAGGTGGAACACGGAAAATAAGTGGATCCTGGAGCCAAATAAACAATGGAGAGTTGATATGGTTTACAGGCTGACTCCTCTGCTTCACAAACACAGCTGTCACACAGTAATTATATTTCTGGTTCCAACTCCTCACCTGTCCCCATAGCCATACATTATCATATGACTGTAGTCTTCAAGCATCATAGGGTGATTAGTGCCTGTGGACATTGCCTTGCTGGCTGACAGCTTACAGCAGATTGAAAAGCATCAGTTTCTCTTTACCCTAATACTCCTTTGCTATGGAAACTCATGCAAGACAATTCAAGGAAGGGATAGAAGAATTCCCAGAGCAGAGATGGCCCATCCCAGCTGAGAGCCTGGTCACATCCAGATGAGTGAATTCCAGCTTGTAACAGCCAGCCTACACATGTCAGTCCAGGCCAGAAGATATCTCACTCAATGTCCTTTGAACAAACTTCATCAGATACATGCTGGTCCTTCTGAGCCCGGAGGTGTGGTGATGTCTTATGCATGCAATTGCAGCAAGAGATAGAACACAATTCTGTATTCTTCATTTGCATTTCCAGAATTTTTCTTAATAATGTTGTTCTCAGTTATAGAAGATCCTAATGCATGCTTCATTTGTTATTCTCAAGAGTTTGATTTTAATTAATATTTAAGTAGTATTTAAGAATCAAATTTTTGTTCCTATTTTAGAGGGATATATTTGATTATTGTGCTTTAGTTTTGTTCACAGTGTTATTAATCTCATGTTTTTTTTCTGTGCAACATGGTGAATTATTGTCAAGTTCTTTGCCATCATATCTAATACTTTTCTGAAAATATAATTAGCTACATGCTAGCTCTTTGTAATCCATCTTCTGAATATCTTATTTGCACTAACATTTTTAATCTTTTTCTTTCTGGATTCTAATCTATGTGAATTTATGATGCTTCAATCAATAAAAATCTCTATTTATATGGTAGTTTGTCTAACATAATCAAATGTAAAGATGCTCTTATTTATTTTTCTATTTTCAGCATTTTTCTATATTTGTTTTATTATTATTTCTTCAAATATAAGCTCTTTTGTTTTATTTGATTTAAGGATTTATTTATTTTATTTATATGTGTACACTGTAGCTCTCTTCAGACACACCAGAAGAGGTCATTGAATCTTACTGCAGATGACTTTGAGCCAGCATCTGGTTGCTAGGAATTGAACTCAGGACCTCTAAGAAGACTAGTCAGTGCTCTTTCCACCCCCTCCCCCACACAGTGTGTATTTTAGTTGTACCAGTGTTTGATGAATAGTTTCCTTAATCAGATATTTCATTTTTACCAATTTTAAAGGTTTTATAATTTAAAAAAAGATCCTTTTATTTTTAATATAATGTCATCATTGACTTAGGCATTTCAATCAAACAAATTTTAACTTATTGTTTCAGTTAGATTCTTTGATGGCTATCTTCTGATTATTCTTCCATATCCCCCATCTATCCTGACTGTGCTCATATGGTCTGACTGGCAAATTTGCTTCCCATAGCTTCATGGATGCTTCTAGGCTGGGTAGCAGAAGGTCAGAGCATGTGGCATGAAATGGACTTATTTAATCCCAATTGTCTGTAATATATCCCTGTTATGATGATGAGTTATAACTATAAAAATCCATAGTTTTATTTATTTTTTAGATGATGCTGTCCACCTACAGTGCACACAGTGATCTGTAAAACAAGTTAGCCTGATGTCCAACAAATATTCTTGACAACAGTAGCAGAGAGGTGAGCCAGTAATATCTGAGTTGTACTCTTTGCCTAGGAGTCCTCTTTCTTTTCTTCTTTGATAACTTACTCTCATAGTATAGCTTAAATTGGATAACATTTATCAATTATCCTTCTCATAAATTCATGAAATGAGAATATTTTTGTCTTAAATAATTTTATTTGGTTATTTGGTAGACCATAAAACACACTAAATGGTTAAGTCAGAATTTCTAAATTTAATAATTTTCATGTGGTATTTCTATTCTATCTTGTTAAGTGACTTATAACAATATAYAAACATCTATAGATTGCATATTATTTATCAAATCTCCTGATTAATCTCAATGGTGGCTAAAATAACTAAGTCATTAGCATTTTGAGAGAGGTTGAAAAAAAGTTTATATCTAAGCATCTTGATGTGCTGACAAAGAATTTTGTTTCTTTTGGGGGGGGCAGAAAAAAGTGCTACACAGTAATTTTATGTGTAAAAGGAAAGGTATGTTGTAAGGGTTTTAAAAATTTAAACCTTATCAGACCAGAATAGAAATTCAGAGCTCAAAGAGATTTTAGAAACAATGCAGTCTAATCACATGCCTTGAAACTGAGTCCTGAGGAAGTTAATGAACTCTCAGAGAAAAGAGCACGTTAAGCAGAAACAAAACCACAGATTGGTTGTGCTTGGCCCTGTCAAGCACCATATTTACAGGGTGCATTTTACAAAGCATGCAAAAATACATGTGCTCTAAAGTTCGCTCTGTCAGAATGCTTATGACCCTTTGTACAAGTCCATCGCCAGACAGAATGGCTTGGTGTGGCTTCTCTACCTCACCATTCTTCTGGGTTCAACGAACTCTGCCCCTGGTTACTGAAAAGGAAAGGATGGGGAACTATCACTAAATAAACACCTGGGCATTTCCCAGACTTTCTACCTTAATGACGATTTCTTATTCTTTGTAGTCATCAGGCTTTGTAAATTTTTCTTCATAAAAGGGATTATTCATCCACTAAGACTTCATTAAGCATCCATTGCTGATTGTAAGCTGGAAGGCCCAGGAATACCAAGTATATTAAAGTGAAGAGACCCATGTTGTTCCTTTAACATAATTTTTATAATTAAAATAGTCTATACATGTTTTTTTGATATGACACAGAGCTGGAGAATTGGCTCAGTGGTAAGGCATTTGTTGCTCTTGTAGAGGCCCCTTGTTGGGTTCCAAGCACTCACACAGTGTCTCAGAACTATCATAACTACAGTTCCAGAAGATCTTATGTCCCTCTTCCAACTTTGGTGAACCTCTGGAACATGCATGGTACACATGCAAGCAAAACACTATACATAAAGTAAATAAACGTAAGAAAATCCTTAAAGATACATGTCACAAACAAGAGAATACATCGCATGTATGTATTGTAGAGATGAAGGGCAGATACCAGGGTCAAATGAAAAGGGACCTTAAACAAATTAAAAACCAAGATATTCTGATTGTCCGGGGAAGATGAGGCATTTGGAATTTTAGGTGAAGAGTGATGGAGAAATAGTCTGGAATAACTTTTGGAGAAATTATGATGGCCTCTTTGAGTACATAGGTGGGAGTGACCACTGAAACTGGGAGTCTGTTGAGATTCTTGGAAGAAGGAACATGGTCTGAAGTCTTCAGGTCTCACTGATATGATGAGCAGCTGTGATGGAAATAAGAAAGGGAGTGATCTAGAATGACCAATTTGGCCAGTGTCATTCCAGAGTGTATATTTTGGAGATGATATGGTAGATGTAGAAGCCAGAGTTTTCTAGAAAAACAGAAACAGTAAGATATCTGCTTGAGTGTAAAGAGAACCTGTGATGTTTACTGATTTGTGCCCTTACTAGTTTTACATGATGCAAACTTTAAACTGTAAGTGTATTTATTGGTGGAATCCTTCAGGGATGATTAGGTTTACATATGGTTATGTTACTGAGTGATGCACTTGAAGACAGAAATGGCAGTAAGATTGTTGTCTCCCTGTCCTAGAGAAGCTTCTATCTGTAAGGGAGGAAGAAAGCCCTGACCAACAACTAAGCTCTGCTTGAACCTTGTCTTCTCCTTTTCTTCCTCCAGAAATAGGAAAAAGTGAATTTCTGCCATCTTTAAGCCATCTTTTATGCTATTTTTTGATGTTTTCATTTGTTTGTTTTGAAGCAGGGACCAACAGAATAATAGACAGCCATGTAGGGAGGGGCTGTCTAATATGACTGTGGTTTCCAGAAAGTTTGAAATCCATAGGGTAGACTAGGAGTATGGAAGTCTAGAGACAAATGCTGCTGTCTTGATTTTGTAACTGGCCGATCATGACTATATCGCTTAAAATCTCAGGCAGGACTGGATGCCACAGTCTTAAGGGACATTTATGGGAGAGGCTATACAAATGATGACAAGAAACTGCTTCTGACGGTTTGTATATACTTGGCCCAGGGAGTGTACTATTAGGAGGTCTGGCCTTGTTGCAGTAGGTATGGCTTTGTTGAAGGATGTGTGTTACTGTGGGACTGAACTTTAAGACCCTTATCCTTGATGTCTGGAAGTCATCCTCATCCTGCCTCGATATTGGACTGAACCTCTGAACCTGTAAGCTCGTGCCAATTAAATGTTCTTTATAAGAGTTGTCATGGTGTGTGTTCACAGCAGTAAAACCCTAAGACATTGCTAGTTTAAACATTTTTATAGGATGTTTGGTAGAACTGGGTAATGAATGGAGAGATGAGCCTGCCCAGTGTCCCACACAAAAGATATGCAGGAGCCTCTTAAATTCCATTACATCCTTCAGTATAGTTTCCACTTAAGTCTATTGAGGTTGTATAAAACAGGATGACAGCAAGAAACCAGATCAGGAAATAGCACTTCCTTTGTCATTCTTGGCCTCTAGTTAAGATAGAACAGAGGGCTTTTCTGGCTTCTAGCTTAAGACAAGAATTAAAACTGCTCTTGCTGTCCTTCAGGGCCCCTCCATAAAACTGGTTTATCAGTTTCTACATCCTGTTCTTAGTGCTAGATGACTGACTATTTTCTCTCACAAAAGTTCCCAATTTGGTGGTAACATTAGGTATATGATGTACCTTAGGTACCCAGAATCCCTTTGCATACTGTCTCTTTGATAAGGCAAAGGTCACAAAATTTCCTAAGTGCTTACAAACTTTGCTATAATATTTCGCTCTCCATCACAGCATTTAATATTTCATGCAACTCCACCCTTGTGGACCAACAGGGCATTCTATCTTTTTACAAAAAAAAACCACATTTATTATTGTCATCACTGCTATTATTTGAGATTTACTGCGTGATAAGAAAATAATATCATTGTGTTAACATGTAGTCAGCCTCATGCTCCAATTATGTAATTCTAATTTTAAGAAGAATTTGGCTTTGTTATCTATATTATTACATATGAAAGACAAAGGCAGTGCACAGATGGGGATGCAGAGCGAGCCCCTGCTTTGTATTTTCAAATCCATGGGCACAGCATATGCATTTATTTGCAGCCTGAACATAATTAAGCTGGGTGGAAGCCATTCATTTGAACCATGGGAATACTGTTCTATATTTAAATACAGAGAAACTGTCAGATCTGGTCCAAGATTTACAACGGTTCTACTTGAGAAAAAATAACCCACAATAGTTAACCCAAGTGAAATACTGATGTTAAAAAGTGAGTGTAAATCTTATCTAACTAAAAAACTATAAAGTCTCCTTATTTTTCTAAAGCAATTAAAGGAGTCAATCTTAGCTCAACATTAACTATAAGAGTCACATGCTCCAGTAACCTATGAAATGTCAAGCAGCAAACAGCACCTTCTAAGAAGTTCAGTGCTTAAAATGATTTCAAATCTCTTTCTGTTACAGGTGTATTTTTATTTTCCAGTTTATAATCAATGGTTTAGAAGTTTATTAAATCAAAAAAATTATTTTATGAAACATGCCCATTCAATACTATGTTATAGATCAACATCTTTATTCCAAGAAAAAGAAAACAAGTAACATGTATATTTTGTGAGAGTCTTTCATTTTATTTAAAAGCAAAACAGATCTCAAGGAAATTCTAGCTCCTATTGCCTTAATCGAGGCTTGGTCAGTCGTGCTTCTGTGGGCTAAAATATCTAAAGTGAAAGAAGTAAGATACAGGCCAAATGGGATTATATTTTGGCTACTTCTTACTCATCTCTACTTTATTATATAGCTCTGTGGATTATATGACGTATACTGCTCACAACTATATATAAGCACTTAAAAATTTACACACCTCTCACCTGCTTGATACTTTTTTTAAAAGTACTCTTTGAAAGAATTAGTCTTCTAATACATTGAATGCCTTTTACACTGTTTACTGCGAATCTTGTTACTTTGAAAAAGTGTTTCCTAGACATTTTACAAAGCCTCCTTTGAAATTCTGTCACATCTACTAAGCAAGTAACGAAATTAGCAGATAAATACATTGCATAAGTTACTGACTCTATACCTGTAAATGCAAGATCCAAATGTTAACAAATGACTAATTTATGCCCTGGGACTTCCTCTGGCCTTATAGTGTCTCTCAAAATTCAGCTTTATCTGAACTGCTTTCTGATGGCACATTTTCTTTTATTATTTATCGAATAATTTTAGCTAGCTTAAACAAATCTGAAGAGATATATGAAAAATACTAGGAAGCCAAATGTTGTTTTATTTTCATACACAACTTAAAATTGTGAGAGCATCTACCTATTTTAGCTCTAAGTCACTTGTCAATACTTGGAGACAGCCAGCGCTTTCCTCTACTTAATAAGAATGTCAACAACTTCTCATTAAGCAAGGGTAAATGTTAAATCCAGCTCTGCTGCTTCAGATCACAGCTGAGTGGCTGGGAGTTTCTATATCTGCCTGGGTGGAAATAGCAGAGTGTGTAGATGTTGTTGATAATTCTGGCAATGTTTTCTTTAAGAAAATATTAAAAGTTAGAGGTACAAGTCCTAACATTTAATTTACTGGCTTATTGAATTTATTGTTGAACAATAGTCATTGTATTTGTCTTTCATAGTTACATTTCTTTCTTCATTTTTAAAACTTGTCAACTGCCTGCCAGAAGCCAAAAAGAATCATTTCACATTCTGTATTAGGAAGTAGGACATTGAAAATGATTTGAAGGTTCATATTAAGACTAGAAATTAATTGAGTAGGAATTGACCAAATCCATCATTTCTTCTAAAAGAGACTCAAAATATGATATTAATTATCCTTCACTGTGTGTGAGTGAGCACATGTGCTTGTGTACCTGTGAGTTTGTGTGTGTGTGTGTGTGTGTGTGTGTGTGTGTGTGTGAGTGAGTGTGCATGTGTGTGTCTGATCTATTATCTGCATATCAAAGGAATGAAAAATTTGTCACTCTATGTCTGGGTCATATTGCTTTCTACACTGATCTCCAGTGTAGTTCCATCCACATTCCAGCAAACAATATAATTTTGTTTTGTATGCTTGAATAAAATTTCATTGTATCTGGGGCTGGAGAGATGGCTCAGTGGTTAAGAACACTGACTACTCTTCCGAAGGTCCTGAGTTCAAATCCCAGCCACCACATGGTGGCTCAGAACCATCTGACTCCTTCTTCTGGGGTATCTGAAGACAGCTAAAGTATATGTACACATAATAAATAAATAAATCTTTAAAAATATTTCATTGTATCAATTTGCAATATTTTCCTTATCAGCTTATTTGCTGGGATACAACTACTGTAAAAAGTGTTATCAAAAACATGGATGTGCTGGGATCTGTGAAGAATGCTGACATAGACTGAAGTTTATTATCATGTGTGTGAGAGGGATGCCTCTGAAGGCACCGTCTACTGGTCTGCATACTCTTGCTACTGAGATACTCCTCCAATTAAAAGGCACATTTCTCTGTGAAAAGAGGTCACCTAATTCCCGCTTTACAAGTGCCCATGCATTTATTAAATAAATGTTGTGGAATATTTATGAAATATCAAATGTGAATAAGATGCTAAATGTCACCTCAAGGGAACTGTTACTTAGCAAGAAACTTATTAATACTAATAACAGCCGGGCAGTGGTGGCACACGCCTTTAATCTCAGAACTTGGGAGGCAGAGGCAGGCAGATTTCTGAGTTCGAGGCCAGCCTGGTCTACAGAGTGAGTTCCAGGACACCTAGGGCTATACAGAGAAACTCTGTCTCCAAACAACAACAACAACAACACAACAACAAAAAACAATGGAGCTTAGTAGATAAAATGAACAAATGGGCTGTAGACAGTACATGAGATCTGAAGGAGAGATTGAATCCAGCAATGTGCTTAGCAAAGGCTTCTGTAATTGTTGATGGGAGACTTGAAACAAACAATAAGACAGACTGGAATACACACACACACACACACACACACACACACGGACACGTGCACACACACACACACACTCACACATGCACATCTGGCTGAAACCAAACTTTAAAAGTTTCTTCATGTTCTGAGATCTTCTTTGATTTCTTTCTTCAAAGACTTGAAGTTCCTGTCATACAGATCTTTCACTTGTTTGGTTAGAGTCACACCAAGATACTTTATATTGTTTGTGGCTATTGTGAAGGGTGTAATTTCCCTAACTTCTTTC
>BDUI01000061.1:626092-657999 GCA_002335545.1 Apodemus speciosus
TTTTAATTTTTTAGGTGAATGTAAACATTGTCTCCTGAAATACAATATTGAAGCTTCTCAATGTTTGCCTGTACAAAAAAAGAAGAGGAAGAAGAAGAAGAAGAAGAAGAAGAAGAAGAAGAAGAAGAAGAAGAAGAAGAAGAAGAAGAAGAAGAAGAAGAAGAAGAAGAAGAATTAGAATTAGGAAAAGTAGTTCTGCCATCTGTTGAAATATTTGAATATTAAGTATTAGCAAGTAGTGCTTTAAACATTAAACATCAAAAGAAAGGAAGAAAGAAAGAGAAAAGAAAGAAAGGAAGAAAGAAAGAAGAAAGAAAAGGGAAAGTCAAAAAGTGCTTTCTGAGCCTTTTGTAGTCTTCTGTGCTACAACTGTTCAGGAGGCAATTTTAGAATTTCCTCCTGGTACAGGAAACTCACCCACATGAGCTTGGCCAAGGACATGTCTTATCAACTAGAAAATCCAAACTTTCTCTAAAACATGCTGAAAAACATATTTCACAAATAGCTTTAAAATCTTGTCTCAGTCCTCAGAAGTAGGAGAAAAATTACTGAATTTCTTTTTCACATAGGGAACTATATAGTTTCCGTCACCTCTCATTCTCCTATAAAGGAGAGTGAAATACTTTAAGTGATTTATCTTTTTATTTCAAGACTTGTCTTATGTCATATACTTGTATGCATGCAGCCAATTAGCATAGGAGACTATAGAACAAATCACAGGAGGATGGGAAGGATGAAGAGCTGACCATGTTGACTAGTTTGATCCATTTCAAGAATCAAAGGTATTTTCAGAGGCAAACTGATGTCTCAGAGGCATTCCCAGGGAAATCTGTATAAAGCTCTGTCATTATACTATGAACTAAAGGGTCTCCCCCACTCTTAGTTTTGGGAGTCTTAAAGCAAAGCTTCTGTAACCACTTATTGATGCCTAAGTGGAAACTATAGGGACGAGTATTTTTTCTATTAGTAACATCTAACAAAATTAGACCGTTACAGACAGGGAGTTGGTATGACCTGCAACCTCCAGTTTTCAATTTGACCTATCAACTCATTTCTTTACCCGCAAATACTGATATGGAGGAACTGATTGAAAATAGTTCCATTGCTATTTTGTAGGGTTATTTTTAACAAGATTTTCAAAAAGAAAAGTAGGTCAAAACAGATAAACTATGAGAATGTGTCTTAAACTGTTTACACTAAATATGAAACTCAAATTTAGATTATTTTTTATAACTGAATTATGCATTGCAGTTTATCTACTCATAAATTCTCATTTTGCAGATATCAAATGAAAGGCCACGTATGTTAAATGGCTTGCCCATCAACGTCTAGCACTGAATTTGGCACTAAGAAAACTTTAGAACTAATTGACTAAAAGCTGAGAAATATATACTATTGCCAAGTTTATTCAAACCTTGAGTAAACCTTGTATCATAGATCTATAAAGGAGAAAAATTCACTGAGCAAAATTAAGACATCGTTTTTTTTTTTCTTTCTTTTTTTAAAATTACCTTCAATTAGGCCACAAAATTGAAGTGAACGTATAGTGTTTTTTGCAGTTCACATAAGTTTGCTATATGGACCAGAAATCATGTGACTCCTATTTCAAACTTTGGCAGGATTTCTGAGAAAAATTCCTCCAATCATCAGAAACTATTCTTTCTGTACTCTATCAATCCACTTTAAACAGTGGGGCTGTCAGGGAGCTTAGTGTCCCCATGGCTTCTCCAGGCTGGCTTTTACTGACAGGTACTGTGCTCACAGAACCTAGATATTTTAAGATTTTTCTAGGTCAATGGATTTGGAATGTTCGAATCATCTTTTGGCAACGTACTCATATTCCATTCATGTTGCAGTCTGGAAATCCCCACTGATTATTTTATAAGTCTGAAAAGGAWTCAAATTTTGAAATTTTAAAATATGTTATCCAGCACATTAATATCATAATTTGCATGTTTACTTAAACACCAATGCTGATAAGAGCACTGGAACATGAAGATATAGTATTTCATATGAAACTTTGCCCTCCTCCCCCCCCCCCGCATTTTTAGTGCTGAACTCTTTAGAAATGAGAGTGTGGCATTCCTTTCCCTCAAATTCCTCATTAGTAAGTAATGTGTACATGTTTACACTTGACATTAAAATGAGAACTATAGAGCACCTTTATGGAAGCCTTCATATATACATATTTACAAATATATATATATACATATATTTGTATAAATTTATACATATTTAAAAATCCCAGGAATGGGAAAATGAGAGTCATTAGAGATATGTATACAGAAAAAGCTGTTTCTTCTAACAAAATTGACCGAGTTGCCAGTAAATAGGCTAAAGACTTTTTTTTTTCCTCCTTGTGTTCATTGGTTCATCGTGACACTTAACACTGGGTTGAGTTTATGACGTAGAGAGGGGGCCTGTTGCTGAGGTTGGTGTTGTTCCCACACAACGTACTATCAGAGGTCCCTGATCAGCTAGCTCAGTAGACTAGAGAGGTGGTTCTCAGCCTTCCTCATGCTGCGACCCTTTAATACAGTTCCTCATGTTGTGCTGACCCCGACCATAAAATTACTGTCATTTGCTACTTCTTAAGTGTGGTTTTACTATCGTTGTAAATCATGATGTAAATATCTGCTGTGCGGGATATCTGATATTGTACCCTTGTGCAAAGGTCGTTCGATCTCCCAGCAGAGTTGTGACCCACAGCATTGGACTAAGTAGAGTAACCACGAGCATTGAGCTGTGGTCATCCCCTGCCTTTCAAGGAAGAAGAAAACTGCGCTACAAGCACAATCTGGAGCTCCTTTCCCCAGACGTGGATGCCGCCGCTGCTCTTCCTTAGTATCATCAGAAAATGGCCGTGTTTCTATCGCAAGGACGGTCTTAAAGCTCAGAGATCAAAGATATTTCACACAGCCCTGTGGTCAAGTGTGATGACTTTGAGCAGCATCAGTCTTTAAAGAGAAATAAATTCACAGCTCAGCTTTATCTCTTCAACCTTGTGAAAGCTATCGGGCTGTGTCAAAAGGTCCCACGGAGTAGTTAGCTCATCAGCTTGTTAGGAGGTTTACTATGCCTGGAAAACAAGCTTCAGTGGCTGCTTGCCATCATTATCAATTATTTCATTTTGGAGTATACATGGGTAGTTTCCTGCCCACTATTTTAGGAAAACGGTTAACGTTTATTCTTCTGCCGTGATCATGCCTAAAGCATTTCAGCTGTCGGCCGGACAGTTTACATTATTCATTGCCTGGCAAAATCATTTTTCGACGTGCCTTCATTTTCTGTTCTTTCCAAGGTAGTTAATAGAATTGATTTGCATCAAGGTGCAAATTCTCTTCATATGGATATCCTATCAATGCTAAATAAGTCACAAGCACCCTGCTCGTTTTACATTATCATAAAATTCACAAATGGTTCCGTGTTTTCTTTCACATACTCTTTACCTAACTTCCACTAATGTTAACTACTTATATGACTATGAAAAATGATCAAATCTAAGATATCATTGAAATGATATTTTTTTATTTTTTTATTAGATATATTCTTTATTTGCATTTCAAATATTGTCCCCTTTCCTGGTCCCATCCCTGCCCCCACTGCTGAAAGTCTCATAAGCTATCTCCCCTCCCCCCGTTCCCCAATCAACCCCCTTCTGCTTCCCTGACCTGGTATTCCCCTACACTGCTGCATCGAGCCTTCCTCAGAGCAAGGGCCTCTCCTCCCTTTGATGTCCAACAAGGCAATCCTCTGCTACATATGCATCTGGAGCCATGGGTAACTCCATGTGTACTCCTCGGTTGGTAGTTTAGTCCCTGGGAGCTCTGGGAATACTGGGTGGCTCATATTGTTGTTCCCCCTATGGAGCTGCAAACCCCTTCAGCTCCTTGGATCCTTTCTCTAGCTCCCCCACTGGGGACCCTGTGCTCAGTTCAATGGTTGGCTGAGAGTGTCCCCCTCTGTATTTGTCATGCACTAGCAGAGCCTCCCAGGTGACAGCTATATCCGCTCCAGTCAGCAAGCACTTGTGGGCATCCATGATAGTGTCTGGGTTTTGTAACTGTATATGGGATGGATCCCTAGGTGGGGCAGTCTCTGGATGGTCTTTCCCTCAGACTCTGCTCTACACTTTGTCTATGTATCTCCTTCTGTGGGAAGTTTGTTCCTCCTTCGAAGAAGGGCCAAAGTCACATTTTAAAACTCAAAACCATATTACAATTTTTCTCATTATCCCTGTCCTATTTCTTAACTGAAGGCAGAACCCCTACACTATGTCTAACATTAACAAGGGTTAACTTTCTCCAACTGTGATAGTTCATTATTTTCTCTTCACCTTCAATGACCTTGACTCTCAATGAGACCTAGGCAGTTGTTTTGTGGATTTTTCTGCAATATTAATTTACCTGTCATTTTCCCATGTTTGTTATGTACTTTTACTATAAAAATAAAGAAGGGGTATACGGATGTCTCAGGGCTACTTGGCACTGATGTAGAGATTAACTAGGAGGCATGGGTAGGACAACCTCCAACCAGGAGAGAGGTGGTGCTGAATTGCTCTCAGGGTACATAACATTGATGTGATGTGTCTTGTCACTGGAGATACTAATTATGGGCAATGGATAACATAGTGTTTATCCACTATAAAATCGCAATTTCCCCCTCAAAACTGATCAATACTTGGGGGGGGATTTTTTTATATGAAGGCGGGAATATGTTTATCTTCAGTTTTTGTTCACTGCTTCTTTGTATCTGTTTGTGGATTTTTTTTGTCTCCAATATGTATTTATTAGTGAGTTCTCTGTTACTGTAACAAGTATCTAAACTCTTACATTTATAAAGTATATTTTGGCCATCAGTTTCAGAAATTCTAGTTCCTGTGGGGTTGGTTGCTTTGCATCTGGACTGTGATGAATCAATGCATGGTTCCCTGTGGTAGATTATAACTGTGTGCTTCATTTCAGGAAGTGAAAATGAAATAGAGGAGCTCTGTAACATAAGATGAGGCTGAAATGACTTAGAGACCTCCCAGCACACCCACCCCTTCAGGTATCCACTACCTCCCTGTAGTTTCAAGCTGGCTGGGTACCAGGCTTCTAACAGAAGCCATGCAAGATGCTAGCAGTGACTTTGCATTTCTACTGTATCTCCTATGCATGTTAATTGAACTTTCTTAGGAAGGAAACTATCATTTGTTTATTATCCTAATGACGTCCTAATGACATTTCCTTCTGTTGATTCCCTTTCTTATGACAGTTCTCTGTATTTGGGGTATTTTTTTCTTATTTCTGACACTGGTAAACAGCCCAAATTCATCTTCTATTCTTTGTGTCCAATGATCTTTTTTCATTCATTTGAGAATCATATTTATAAGTGAAAATCTGAGTGCTAATGATTCAACACTCTTCTCTTAATAGTAATGCTATCAGAAAATACAAAGGACAAAATAGCCCAACAAAACACAAAAGCAAATAACCAAAAAAAAATTTAAACCTTTTAGAGCACATGTTTTCTAAAAATAAATGTCACTTAGTTTTGGTATGACATACATCTGTAGTCCCACATACTCAGGAGGCAAAGGCTGTGACAAAGGGTTCTCCAATTCCAGACATTCAAGGCTAGCTTGGGCAAAAAAGCAAGACTTCATTTCAAAAGAAAAAAATGAATAATTGAACTCTATGTAGTCTCATGGAATATATGATTCTTTATTCTTTCAACTTATGTGGATGTTTGGATGTGCGCATGTGTATGAAAATGCTCCGCTGTGCCTTGGGAGGCCAGACTACGGTTCAAGATCTACTGAAGCTGGAGTTGCAAGTGGTTGCTAGCCCCTATGGGATGTACACTCTAGTCTTCTTCAATAGTAGCAGATGCTGTCAACTGTTTGAGCCATCTCTCCATCCACAAGAATATATAGTCTTATAATAGTCACAACCTATAACATGTTATTAACAAGCTAGAATATTTTAGGCAACAAAATTTACATTAGTTTTAATTAAGAAGTATGGTTAATATTTGTTTCCTTTTACGAAATAACAGGAATTTGATCTTTAGTCTTGATGTTAAGTTTTTCTGTTTTCTTTAGAACACAGAGGAGTTATGTAGTTGACTTACTGCTACTTTTGACTTTTATGTAGGGGCAGACCACAATTACTAGGGAAAATGATGAAATAGGTTTTTTTATTTAATGGTCACCAATTCACCAGAGGCGGCTTCAGTAGTATCCAGCCCTTTTCTTTTCTTCCTTAGTTCTTCTCTCTAGATACTGAACATGTGACTCTAGCTCTTCTCCCAGAAGATTTCTCAGGGTATCAGGACTAAGAATTTTCTAACCTGAGCTGTCCGATTATGCATTTTTCCCATTTCCCAATAGTGAAGCCATTGCATTCCATTTTCGGTCCTGATTATGACCCCATGGACCTCAGTTACATATGACCGCATATTTGTTTTAGGAAAGAATTTGTTTACATTTTTTCTAAACCAAAATATGTTTTATCTGTGAGTAAAACAGTGTATGTGGAGAGTGGATCAGTAGACTAGGAGATGCCTGTGTTCCAGTTTTCTTAGCCTAGAGGGAAACCTTTGTAAGCTTCTTTTTAAGCTTTGTAAGCTTCTTGGGGTGTAATGGAAAGCAAGTTCTCTGCACTCCGTGGGTAATTTGCATAGCTACTTTCTTAGAATCTTTAAGGATTCCCCCATGAATGTCTCTACTTCATTGGCTCCCTTGAGCTCTCTTGAGATTTCTCACAGCACTTAGTACTTCTTCAAGCCTGCACCATCTAGAGGTAGAAAGATACCTAGTCTTAGCATGGAGAATTTGAACAATAGGACATGATCGAAACCATCTGGGGAGCTGCTGCTTGCTTCTGCAGTGGAAGCAGCTCAGAGCAGCATCCAAAGCTGATTTGATCAGAATCCACAAGGGCAAGCATCTCCAAAAACCAATTCCTTGCTGAATCAGAAAGGTTTCTCAAAACAGTGTCATCAGCCTTCCCTTAAACTCTCAGATGGAGCCTGCTGTCATTCAACATGTGTATGTTGCTTTGGCATTGATGCTTCAGATTTTTTAGTTTTTATTTTTTGTCCTTGTCAACTTAAACATTTTTGAGCAAGTATGTACAATATGTAGATAATTAATTTAAAGAATAGTATATCAACTAGTAACATATATGTATATTTTGAAATTCATAAAGGATTTTCAAAAATATTAAATAGAAAATATTTCTAATTTAATTAAATAATTAAAAATAGTTTTGCAATCCGTAAGGCATTAACCTTTTGTGAAATTAAGGTTGAATGTATTCTATTCATTCTTTCTTAATTTAATATTTGGATTTTCATAGTTAATACATATAAATATAAAATCTACATTATATGTAAATGTACCCATAAACAAAAATAAATAAAATATAAATACATATAAAATATATTAAAATATATATACATATATAAATATGAAAATTTAAATTAAATGATTCGTGAAAATTTATTCTTGATTTATGCCTCACTGAGAATTATAGAACAAAAAATAAGAAGCAGTAGTAATTTATTTTCTCTGTTTTAAAAGGAATGTTTTTGAAGATAAGTAAAGATTATTCAACTTTTAAGTTTAGATTTAAAGCCATTTTGTTGTAGGATGGGACATACAAACTACAATCTGGAGGAAAGGTGTTGAGAAATCTTAATTTTTTAAAAGTTAAATAGTTTTGCTTTTAACTTTGAAGTGGGCACAAAAGGATTCTGAAAACAGTGACATCTTATTCTTTGTAGACAGCCAGTGAGGCTTGTATGAGTCAGAATGGTTTCACAGCTACTCAAAGTCTTATCTTTTATTTTTATTATTTTCTTTATTTACATTTCAAATGTTTTCCCTCCTCATTTTCCCTCTGAAAAGCCCCATCCCATCCCCCCATCCCCTGCTCACCAACCCACCCACTTCTGCTTCCCTGTTCTGGCATTCACTTACACTGGGGCATCAAGCATTCATAGAACCAAGGGCCTCTCCTCCCATTGATGTCCAACCAGGCCATCCTCTGCTACATATGCTGCTGGAGCCATGGGTCCCTCCATGTGTACTCTTTGGTTGGTGGTTTAGTCCCTGGAAGCTCTAGGGGTACTGGTTGGTTGATATTGTTGTTTTTCTTATAGGGCTGCAAACCCCTTCAGCTCCTTGGGTCTTTTTTCTAGCTCCTCCATTGGGGATCCTGTGCTCAGTCCAATGGTTTGCTGAGAGTATCCACCTCTGTATTTTTCAGGCACTGGCAGAGCCTCTCAGGAGACAGCTCTATCAGGTTCCTGTCAGCAAGCACTTGTTGGCATCCACAAGAGTGTCTCAGTTTGGTAACTGTATATGGGATGGATCCCTAGGTGAGGCAGTCTCTGGATAGCTTTTCCTTCAGTCTCTGCTCCACACTTTGTATCTCCTCCCATGGGTATTTTGTTTCCTTTTCTAAGAAGGACCAAAGTATCTACACTTTGGTCTTCCTTCTTCTTGAGCTTCCTGTGGTCTGTGAATTGTATCTTGGGTATTCTGAGCGTCTGGTCTAATATGCATTTATCAGTGAGTGCATACCAGGTATGTTCTTTTGTGATTGGGTTTACTCACTCAGGATATTTTCTAGTTCCAGCCATTTACCTAAGAATTTCATGAATTCATTGTTTTTAATATCTGAGTAGTATTCCATTGTGACAATGTAACACACTTTCTGTATCCATTCCTCTGATGAGTGTCATCTGGGTTGTTTCTAGCTTCTGGCTATTATAAATAAGGCTGTTATGAACATAGTGGAGCATGTGTTCTTATTACATGTTGGAACATCTTCTGGGCATATAGCTGGGTCCTCAGGTAGGACTTTGTCCAATTTTCCAAGGAACTGCAAAACTGATTTCCAGAGTGGTTGTACAAGCTTGCAATCCCACCAACAACGGAGGAGTGTTCCTCTTTCTCCACATCCTCACTAGCATCTGCTGTCACCTGAGTTTTTGATCTTAGACATTCTGACTGGTGTGAGGTAGCTTACCAATAAACTAGAGGTCTTAAAAATAATATCTGGCTAAGAGCCTGACATATACAGAGGCAGATGCTCCTCGGACTCAATGGACTGAGAATGGGGTCCACAGTGGAAGAGTTAGGGGAATGAGCTGAAGGGGTTTGCAACCCCATATAAAGAACAATAATATCTACCAACCAGAGCTCCCAGGGTCTAAACCACCAACCCAAGAGTACACATGGAGGGACCTGTGGTTCCAGCTGCATATGTAACAGAGGATGGCCTTGTGGGTTATCATTGGGAGGAGAGGCCCTTGGTCCTGTGAAGGCTTAAAGCTCCAGTGTAGAGGAATTCCAGAGGGAGGAGGCAGGAGTAGGCAGGTGGGGAAACACCCTCACAAAAGCATGGGTAGGGGGAATGGGATAGTGATTTTCTGGGTGTTGAGGGGAAATCAGGAAAGGGGATAATATTTGAAATGTAAATAAAGAAAATATCCAATAAAAATTCTAACTGGCTAAACGATGTCCTAAAATTCGGGGTATAAAATATTTTATTGAACTTTCTTTCCAGTTGCATGATGAGTGAATTTCATTTGTTAAATTTTTTTTCTCATACTTACCCAGGAATTGTGTTAAAATTTCAGGTAAAGAATTTAACACAAACCAACCAACAAACACCCAGAAATCAGCTGCTGTGTCAAGAACCGGGCATGTCTATAGTCCAACTACTCTAGAGGCAAAAGAAGCAGAATCAATTAGGTCAAGAAATTCAAGGCAAGCCTGGGTAATACAGTGAGAATTCTTTTCATAATGTCAGTATTGATAATGATTAACATAGCCCTCCTCCCACATCTTTTTTTTGACAGAAGAAGTCATTAACTTTCAGATATATTACTTTAGGTAGTTTTGCTTATGAATTACAAAAGAAACTATTTTTCCGTGTATTTCAATATGAAGATACAACATGCACTAGCCAAAAAACATGCTACCAATATTTTGTCCAATTTTTATAGTCCTGAAATGTTCTAAAATTCATTTTCATAAAATTTCTGCCACACTTTCCATATGCCTTCCAATGCTGCATGGAATACATTTTGGCTTAATATTACATTGTTTCGAAGAATCATTCTTGCTGTTTTACTGTAGTATGAAAGGCATGTCTCACATGTCTGACAATAATCTAATAAGACAGTGTGACACTATGAAAACCAAATACAGGTATCAGTGCTAATTTAATCAAACAGTAGTAGCAGAAATTTCTACAGAATTTCTTTTGTAAAGACAGTTTAGAATTCACACCCAAGGTTGGCAGAATGAACCTCTGCAGTCTGGTGCAATGCCAAGACATTTATTTGAAAATCTCGAGTCAATAATTATTATTTCCATGAAGAAGAGTAGTTTATACCTCTCAAAGATTGAGCAGTTCGAATGACTGCTAAGTCTGCAGAAAACTGTACTTTCAAACGAATTTGTAATGGAACCCCTCACCCCCTTTGCAGCATGCCCGTCTCCTTTTATTTTGATTGCGCAAATGACGGTAGTCATGATCACCATCAGTTAGGAAGAGATCTGGAATTAGCAGAGTAAGATTATTGTACTGCTCTCTTGCATAATGAAACATCAAGCCTCAAAGTCTATGGTTTCATTCCTTTCTAGATGTAGATCAAAAGTTTTGAAGTTCAAGCCAACTGATGATAGTATGGGTTACACAGACCAATGAGAAATGTGTCAGCGTCCTTCTCATTTATTCATTCAGTGAGTATTGATGAGAGTCTAGGCTTGTAGAAGACTACATTACATTTCACTATGAGACATTGAGAAGAATCAATATAAAACTAGGAGTGAAGAGAAAAATGAACAACTTTTATAAGAATACGGAAAAATAGAATGTGTGTTCTGTGTCATAAAGAAAACATAGAAAAAGGCACAGAACTTTGTATCTGTTTATCAACCATGTAGCTTTCCACTTAACCAATTGTGACTTTCATTTTAGGATGTGTTTTACATGATTGCACATGGGTTTTACATGAGAGATGAACATCTGCTAAATGAGAAAGAGTTTTCAGAAATGTTCAGTGAATATCCAACAATATTAATACAGATATACAATTACCTTAGAAATGTTGATAATAATTCAATATCTATGCTCCTACTAATATTTGATCTTCTTTTCTTTTATAATATTTATTTATTTTACTTTAATTCTTAAGAAATGTTATGTATTGTCATGTTTTGTTTCATTGATGGTCCAATGTACACATTTAAAAATACATTTATAATGTACATAAATAATTTAATACTGAGACTAGTTAATATTTTTCTTGGAGGTAGAATCTAGTGTTATTAAGTTGTRTAGACTCAGAATCTCTTATCTACAATGCCTGAGACAGAACTGATATGAATTTTGGAAATTTTGCATATGCATAATGATATGATTTAGGAATGGAATCAAAGTTAAATGCTAAATTTTTGTTTCAGTTACACCATCTACAAATAGCTAGTTGGTAATTTTATATAATATTTTGCCATATTTCTATCTTAGCTCATTTCTCACATGAGGTCAAGATGATTTTTTTTTGTATAATGTGGCATCATGTTGATGTTACAAAAAGGAATTGAATTTTGGAGGACTTTTGATTTGGGATTTTTCACCTTTATGTTAAATGTTTTGTTTTTTTCTTTTTATAAATAACAAAGGATGATCATTTTTCATTTGATGAAATTTTTTACAAAGATGTATTTATTTTTACTTTTATCTGTGTGGGTATTTTGGAGGCATATATATCTATGTACCATGTGTAAGTACCCATGGAAATCATAAGAGAATGTTGGATTCCTATGAACTAGCATTACATATGGTTGTGAGCCACTGTGGGTGCTGGAAGTTGAAGTTAGACTCTCTGAAAGAGCAGCTAGTGCTTTTAATCATTGAAACATGTATCTTGTCCATATATCTATGTGAATAAAGTATATATCATATGTGTTAATAAAGTAATATCTTCAAACTCAGTTTTTTTAATCTGAAATTAAGTAGGTATATCTTACCTATTGTGATGGTTTTTATATGCTCAGCCCAGGGAATGGTACTGTTCTATTAGAAGGTGTAGCCCTGTTGGTGTAGGTGTGCCACTGTGGCTGTGGTTTAAGAAAAATCCTTCTAGCTGCCTGGAAGCCAGTACTCTGCTAACAGCCATCAGATGAAGGTGTAAAACTTTGAGCTCCTCCTGTACCATGCCTGCCTGGACGCTGCCATGTTCATATCTTGATGAAAATATACTGAACCTCCGAACCTGTTATTCAGCCCCAATTAAATGTTGCTCTTATAAGAGTTGCCTTAATCATGGTGTCTGTTCACATCAGTAAAGCCCTAACTAAGACACCTAAGAGGGTAAAATGTTTATTTATGATAGTGAAAAGACTTAGCAGATAAAAGATTTTGCTGTTCAAACCTGACCAACTTGAGTTTGATCCTTACATCTCATGGTGAGAAGAGAGAACTGGCACGTGTACACACACACACACACACACACACACACACACACACACACACACACACACCATTCTCCACCAAATAAAGTTTACTAGAAATTGAATCTTTGTAACCAATGAAGCTTTTTATTAATACTACATTGGGATAGGGAATCTACTTTACTGAAAGTAACAAACAAATAAGTAAAAGAAAATGTATTTTTAAAAATGTCATTTTAGTTCATCCTGGTCTTTAGCTATGATAAAACTGCATAAAAGTATCGAATATATGAAAATACTAAGTGTAGCGGGAAACAATGCAGACTTCAGAATCTAAATAACTGTAGAGCGTAGACTACAGATTGCTGCAGACAACGTGATCGTAACTGGGAAGTGGAAAGTAGACCTCTGAACAGGAGTTTTAGATCAATAAAACATTTTAAAACCTTCTAAAGCTTTAACTCTTGGAACCTTTTAAAATGCTGTGAATCTGAAAATGGATGTTTTACAGTGACTTGGGAGCACTGGAATAAATTTAGGGGAATGATTTTTAAAGATTGATGATGTCTTAAAGTTGTCTGACAATATAGTATGAACTGATTCTTATATATCTTAAAGTCACTGATATAAAATATCGGGCTGTCTTGCTGATTTGAATTAAGTAACAAATATAGTAGAAAGCCTTACGCTGAACTTGAGTTTGTCTGATTCTGAGATGGATGCCTCAGATGCTTTTTGATACCACTGCCAAGCAGCAAGAAGGCAAATGTATTACTTAATTTGACAAGGGAGGTCATCCTGGCAAACGGAAGTTTCACATCAACACATCATTATGATTCATTCAATAGAATGAAACCAAATCATGACTAAATTTCTTTTTCTTGCTGTGAACATGAAGAGAGAATTATATGGCAGAGATTACTGAGTAAGACGAAGACTGCTCAGTTCAAGCCCACAAAGATGCTTCAATCTCATCTGACTATGATGATCTTTGTGTCAGCCATTAATGTGATGTGAACAAAGGAAGAATTTATTACAACATTACTGGATTGAACAATAGATCATGGGAATTTTGAGGATCTCTGACAAGAAAATGTACAGGAAGAAAGAATGTGCCTCCCCAATCTGGGGGAACCCAGTGAGCAGGTTATTGCTTTCTCAGCTACCAAGGAAACCAGTCACCAGATCCACTGTGCACCACTTACATTAGAACTCCATGTGGTAGAACACAGCTCAAGTATCTGCTTCCTAACATCACATTTCTAGGTTCCAAGCCTGGTGGGTACAACAGAGTGAGTGCCTGTTCTCAGAGTCACATGAGAGGTAGACTTACCTACCACAGAAACAAAGTTTAGACACGAAGTAACAAGTCACTAGTTAGAATACTGAGGCTTTAGGCTCCCTCTTCTCTAGAGAGGAGTTAGAGAGGAACCACTGATATTTGCTGTGATTCCAAGTGGATGCACAACTGCATCAGAGAAGCCAGAATCCAGTTCCAACTGCCACTAAACCATTACCAGGGAAAGAAGGAGTGTGCTTTGTACAGGGCTTGGCCTAAGCTAAGTAGCTAATAAACAGAAGTTATGCTTGTAGGTTTGAGGTCTACCCAATCCTCTTTTAATTCACATCTGTTCTACTGTTGGCTTTGTCCTAGGGTGTCAGGCAGATGGATGTGAGTCATTCTGGTGCTAACCTTTATGAGTTTATTTCATGCTTTACCTGTCAGGGGTTATAAGATTTTCTTTATCTCCAAGCTAAAAATTAAAAATAAAAATATGACTTAGTGCTCACATTTCTGAAGGTTGTTAATATAAAGAATAAATAAAGTTACACTTGGGAAAAGACTTGCACACTATTCAGCATATACTAGAAATTGAGTAGGTCTATTTTTTATTTTCCCCTTTCTGAAATTAGTTGATAAACTAACTCATATTCTTTACATGCTTAATATAACTGGGAACTGGACTAACCACTTCAAAAATATTGTTTTAAACAACATCCAATAAAAATCAGCAAGGGAAGTACTACTGTTGGTCTTATTTTACCTAAGCTGAAACAGATTCTGATTGAAGATGATGTAACAAACAGAAGCTTATATGTTCAAGTCAGAGCCTATATTTATCTTTATATTCTCTCAGAATCTTCTAGTAGCAAGTACACGTGTGGTGCATGCTCCTCAGATTAAGAAATAAATTCCAAATCTATGCTTATAGTATAAGATGAGAAAATAATGAAAAAGACAACCAAACAGCAATAAATAGAGTACCCAAACTCTTTATCTATCTTTTATGATCAAAAGAAATATAGGCCTTTATCCCAAATGATTATATTAGAGACTAGGAAATGTATTTTTCCTTGGAGCATAGGGTTTATGAGGTAAGAACATGTTATATTTGAAATAAGGTAGAATGTTAAAGCTGGAGCCATAGAGCTTGAATAATAGACCAAGGAGATCCTGATTTTACTACTTTTGTTTCAGCAGGTAAGCTTGGCTGCCTGTCTCCACATGCCAATTAAAAAGAGTAAGTGATATTGAACAGCAGAGAGTTATACAATGTAGCCACATTGGAAAGAGAAATAGATAAAAAAAAGAGTTGAGTTATCTAAGTTCATCTTCAGAAATTAACATGAATGTCAGATGCAAGCAGAGATGGAAATAATAAAACAACAAGTACGGTAAAGAGACTACAGGCCAGATTTTTCTCTATCTGTATTAGCTTGGGTTTGCTTCTCACTTCTACTCAATATTCCAGAAAGGAAAAGAAAACGAAATAAAGAAAATTAAGAACTTCAAGGGAGTGAAAACAGGCAGAAATAATCTATCAGAGAATTTAATGTTCTTGGGAAAATCCCAGAAGAACAATAGCAGCTCACGTTCCAGAAGGAAAGGAAACATGGGTGGAAAGTTAACAAATCTGTGAAATCTGGAAAAACAATATTCCAAATATGAAATGTCTATGAAGCTGAAAGCATCTCTCCTCATCCTAATTATCATAAGACACTATTTAAGATTCCCCCTCAAGAAAGCTCTATGGAAAATACGGTTTAAGTTTTACTTGGCAGTGATGAGCCTTCTGAATTAGCACTCCATATTGCTGTCTCTAAGTAAATATGAAATAAGAAAAATTAATTAATTTTGCAAGCATACAATACAAAAATGACATCAACTCTAAAATCTGCGAAATAAATCTTAGGTTTATCCTGCAACACACTGGAGTATTAAATCCCAGAAATCTTCTGAGAATCAACTAATCTAATTGTCATTAATCTTCACTCTCAAAAGAATACAGTATTCTTTAAGGACGTTTGAAAAATTAAAATTTGTATATGCAATTAGGAGACTTGTTGGTAAGCAGTTATTAAAAACAAAACACAAAGGCCATGAATATTTGATGCTAGCAGCTCCCAGTGTCCTCTGGCAAGATTTCTGATAGTCTGCATTTAGACCTTTGATTCATAATGGATATGGGCTACAATAGATTCATTTCTCCATTATCGATGAAATGTTTTCACACACTGGTAAGTCACCTTCAGTGATGGTCGACTCTCTTCTCAGCTGGTAAACGTCTTCTCACCTTTCAAGGTCTAAGAGCCAATCACATAATGACAAAGTATATCTGGTTATAAAACTTCCAGTGACAACATCTAATTATTTAAAGATTATTTATAGATTTAGATGAATCTAACAGCATATGTTAACCTTTCGTGCCACCTTTTCTTATATTTGTAACATCTGTTAGAAAAGCTCTATTTGACAGCAAAAGCTTGAAAAAATTGTATTTCATATTCAGTCTAAACTAGACCACTAAATCCTTCGAATCTATTGCTTTCAGATAGACAAAAATCCAATATATTTTAAAATAAAATTATATTTTTTCATGAGTTTTCACAACTATAAGTTCATGTAATAAAAATACTAAATTTAGAATACAAGTATTGTTAGTCATTAGTGACCGCACAAAATAAACTATCAGTGTTATTACATGTCAAGTTAAGGGTAAAATACTAACAAGAATGTTAGGTAAAATAGAATGAGAATTTTTTTTCTTTTGGAGTCTATTTATTTATTTATTTATTTATTTATTTAGATATATTCTTTATTTATATTGCAAATGATTTCCAAAGTTCAGTCATTGCAAAAGAGGACAGTGACCTGTAGACAAAGCCCTTCCCACTACACGTTGCTATACATAAAGTTTTCTGAGATCCAGCTTGTTCTTCTGTTGGCCTATTGTCTGCACTGTCTTCAAGTTAAGATGGCAGAACTGACTAGCTCAGCAGACATTGCATGGCCCACAAAAGCCACCATACCAAAAGTATAGTATCCACCATTTCCTACCTTTGGAAACCATTTTTATTTTTAAATCCTTGAGCAATAGAAACCTTTGGAAACCATTTTTATTTTAAAATTCTTGGGTCATACAGACCTCAAAATCTACTATTAGGGCCAATCATTTCCTTCATTGTTTTCTTTTCTACAGATTCACTATTCAGTTCTTTTCAGCTGGGAATTGAACCCGGGTCCACTGGAAAAGAAGCCAGTGCTCTTAACTGCTAAGCCATCTCTCCTGTTCTTAATATTCATTTCTTTGGTTGCATGGGGAATTTTCACTTTTCCCTAAGATGAATCTTGATTGATTCCAATGTCATAAATTTTGTGAAAAAGAAATGGATAAAAAAATAAGGTAATTGCTTGTTTAATGAGTTTTAATGTGGATCACCTTAGACTATTGGGAAATTCGGTCAGTTTTTCTGTCTGAGCACAATTCTTAGACAAAAGGCTATTGCTTTCTGAGCATTTAAGTGCTATCACCTCAAATAATATTCTTACTTGTTCATGATTTTGAAAAGGAAAGAATAACCAGTCAAGACAAATCAGGATAAATGACACTTTCCAAGCTGCATCATTAGAAATAAATGCCAGAACTTACTCCTCATTGAGAAGTTTCCATGCACATGGTTTGCCAATTTTCCAAAACATCATGCTACATAAAAATCAGAGACGTTAGCATGAGTGGAATTAAATGTGCCGGGCAGTACTGTTCTGTTTCCTTTGTGAATATGGCTTACTTTCATGACATTAAGAGTGAAGTGGGAGTTGAGGAGGAAGCACTAGTCTTGGGTTCTCCTTAGGCTCCTTGCTGAATGTGTGGCTTTTCCCATTAACACGAAGCAAGTGACACTGATTGGCTTAAACCCATTGTCAAAGTCAGATTCCAAGGGATAGCCAAAGATTCAGCTGATTCCAACATGATAGCCATATTAAGGACTGCATTTTACTCAGATGTTTTAATTTTAGTTTACATCAGCCACTCTGTTGTATTTATGTGGAAGAAAACCAATAAGAAGATTGTCTTCTAACATAAATGACTAAATCTCCTTCCTCCCATTGCCTCCCCCCCCCCACTACCTTTGGAAGAATTCCTTCTATGAAGACAAATAAAATATTCTTCTTTAAAATATTTCTGGCTGATGTGCAATTCATTGTGCAGCACAGCCTGCCCTCAACTCAGAGAAATCTTAGTGCCTCAGCCTTCTGAGTGCTACTAATGCAGCAGGATTCTCTCATCAACTATGAATGAAGCCATAGCTTTCCTGCTGAATGTCACAGCTTAGTAGACCTTGAATACAGACTTTGTGTTGAAAATCATACCAAAGAAAGGCTTTATATGGTCCTCCTATTTGGTGAAATTTAGCACTACTCACCTGACTTGCTAATGCCATTTTTTCTTCTATTTTTCTTAGATATTTTCTTTATTTACATTTCAAATGTTATTACCTTTTCCTTGGTTCTCCTCCAAAACCCCCATATTTCATCCCCCCTCCCCCTGATCACCAACCCTCCCACTCCCACTTTCCTGACTTGGCATTCCCCTACACTGGGGGTATTGAGCCTTCACAGGACCAATGGCCTCTCCTCTCATTGATGTCTAAAATTGCTACATATGTAGCTGGAGTCATGGGTCCTTCCATGTGTACTCTTTGGCTGGTGGTTTAGTCCCTGGGAGCTCTGGAGGTACTGATTGGTTCATATTGTTCCTCTTATGGTGATGCAAACCCATTCAGCTCCGCTGGTCCTTTCTCTAGCTCCTCCATTGGGGACCCTATGCTCAGTCTATTGGTTGGCTGTAAGCATCAACTTCTGTATTTTTCAGGCACTGGCAGAGCGTTTCAGGTGACAGCTATATCAGGCTCATGTCAGCTAGCACTTATTGGCATCCACAAGAGTGTCTCAGTTTGGTAAATGTATATGGGATGGATCCCCAGCTGGGACAGTCTCTGGATGGCCTTTCCTTCAGTCTCTGATCCACACTTTGTCTCTGTATCGCCTCCCATGGGTATTTTGTTCCCCCTTCTAAGAAGGACCCAAGTATCCACACTTTGGTCTTCCTTCTTCTTGAGCTTCATGTGTTCTGTGAATTGTATCTTGGGTATTCTGAGCTTTTGGGCTAAAATCCACTTATCAGTGTGTTCTTTTGTGATTGGGTTACTTCACTTAGGATGCTATCTTTTAGTTCCATCCATTTGCCTACAAATTTCATGAATTCATTGTTTTTAATCACTGAGCAATACTCCATTGTGTAAATGTACCACATTTTCTGTATCCATTCCTCTGTTGAGGGACATCTGGGTTCCTTACAACTTCTGGCTATCATGAATAAGGCTGCAATTAACATAGTGGAACATGTGACCACTGTTAACCAGACAAACAGCAACCAACAAATTGGGAAAAGTGCTTAACCAACCCTACATCTGACAGAAGGATAATATCCAATATATTCAAAGAACTCAAGAAGTTAGACTCCAGAGAAACAAATAACCCTATTAAAAATGGGGTACAGAACTAAACAAAGAATTCTCAACTAAGGAATACTGAATGGCCAAGAAGCACCTAAAAAAATGTTCAACATCCTTAGTTATTAGGGAAATGCAAATCAAAACAACCCCGAGATTTCACCTCACACCAGTCAGAATGGCTAAGATCAATAACTCAGGACAGCAGATGCTGGATGGCGAGGATGTGGAGAAAGAGGAACACTCCTCCACTGTTGGTGGGATTGCAAGCTGGTACAACCACTGTGGAAATGAGTTTGGTGTTACATCAGAAAATTGTACTCAGGACATAGTGCTACCTGAGAACCCAGCTTTACCACTCCTGGGCATATACCCGGAAGATGCTCCAACAGGTGATAAGGACACATGCTAATGGTATTTAAAAGCATCATGTTGCACTCCCACCAGCTAAGGAGGAATGTTCCCCTTGCTCTATATCCTTGCCTGCATGTGCTTTCCCTTGAGTTTTTCATCTTAGCCATTCTGATGGGTAGAAGGTAGAAACTCATTTTCATCTGACTAGCAATTTCCCTGATGACTTAGCATGATGAATGTTGCTCTGTGGAGAACTTTCTTCTTGGCTCTGTATCCCATTTTTAAGTTAGATTATTTGGTTTGTTAGAGTCCAACTTCTTGAACTCTTTATATATTTTGGATATTAGCTGTCAGAAGTAAGGTTAGTGAAGATCTTTTCTCATTCTTTAGGATGTTACTTTGCCCTATTGACAGTGTCCTTGGCCTTACAGAAGCTTTTCCAGTTTTATGAGGTCCCAATTATTAATTGTTGATCATAGTGCCTGAGCTACTAGGGTCCTGTTTAGAAGGGTGTCTCCTGTACCAATGTACTCAAGGTTATTCTTCACTATATCTTCTATTAAATTAAGTATATCTGGCTTTATGTGGAGGTCTTTGATCCACTTTTTACTTGACTTTTGTGCAGAGGGATAAATATGGATTTATTGCATTCTTATACACACAGACATCCAGTTAGTTACTAATGAAAAAACACATCATGCTGTCTCTTTCTCTGCATATTCTTTAGAGATTTATTCTTTTCTTCTTATGTTAATTTTATGTAATAACTATTATATAATAAGCAACTGTGCAGTTATTGGCCAATATTATTCTGAGTGCTAATGTAAGATTTTGGGAATGATATTAGTAATTTAATTAGTAGACTATGTTAGTAGACTAGAATACTATATGTTCTAATCATATAGTTTTCTGAAGTCCTGAAGAGAACAAAAGGGGTGACTTCTCCTCGAGTGAGGGTGAAGGTCCTGACTCTTTGCTGTGAGATATTAGATATTCTCACCTTTCTATTTGAGTAGACTTTGGGATATGCCTGGTTCTTGATCCTGAAGGAACTACAGTATCAGCTACCCACTGACAGCATGCTCATTGATGCTGCTTGTGTATTTCTGTTTATGAGTGTGTGTGTGTGTGTGTGTGTGTGTGTGTTCACGTGTATGTGTGTGTGAGCACACACTCACACCTGAGTTTGATCCCTGTGTCACAATGAGGGAGAGAATTAACTCCGTCAACTATTCCTTTGACGTTTACACAGTCACCAATTAAAATAATCCAATTAAAACATTTTAAAAATAAGGATAAGATGGCCAATTATTAAGATTTAGAAAATGATTCTGAAATGGAGAAATTAGGCTCTGTCCTTAACCAGTAACCACTCAGAGAAAATTAATAAAACATAATAAATAAAGTTTCTACATGTTGTCTTAATAGCATTCAGCAAATGAAGAAATGTATACTGATAGAATTCTACTACAACTATAAATAGTGAGAGTTTGATGATTATGAAAGAATTGTTCCTTCACTTTCTTAAGATCTTCCTTAAGAACTCTACTCTGGCCGGGCATGGTGGCACACGCCTTTAATCCCAGCACTTGGGAGGCAGAGGCAGGCGGATTTCTGAGTTCRAGGCCAGCCTGGTCTACAGAGTGAGTTCCAGGACGGCCAGGACTACACAGAGAAACCCTGTCTCGAAAAACAAACAAAACAAAACAAAACAAAACAAAAACAAACAAACAAAAAAGAACTCTACTCTGAAACTTCTAATCCAGTTGTACCTAGGACAGTATCTAATTGATATCTAAGTCAATATTTTCCAGGCCAGGTTCACATCAGGGACTACAGATTTACCTAGGAAATGGAGCATGCTGCTTTTTCTTATCCTTCTTTCACATAATTGCTGAGTTAGAAATACAGCTGAAAGGAAACTTTCTCATATTTCTCCCAGGCCACAGTTGTAAGGATTAAGTACTAAACCAAAGAGAGAATGCTAGGATCTGATGGCTTCTAATTCAGTATACAAAACAGAACTTTCACAGTGGGAACAGCAAGGTAGGAAAACAAAAAATCAGTGACCCGATGATGATGCAGAGAACACTGACTTGGTACTGTGTGACACGCCTTTTGTTCCACCATCTTTGGCTTTTAGCATTGGTGGATGATTCTGTATATATGAGAGAGGGGGAAATTCCCACCCAAGAAGAACAGATCTGAAGAGACATATTATTTAGAAGAGTGAATGGAAAATTATTTCCTAAAAGTATCACTAGAAGCAATAGAAATTTTGGTACAAGATAATACTCACAACTTTAGTATGTGAAAGAGTTGACACAGCAGAAGAAAAGCATACAGAATTTGGAAGGAACGAATATGAGTCTTATTGTTAAAGTCATTCTGAGGATAATAAAGACTATGTCCAAATGCCAAGTTGTTCCTATTGAAGAGCAAGACACAAGATAGACTTGAAAAACTTCCAAGTCATATACAAATCCATTAGCAAAAGGTCAGTACTGCACAGGCACTAGTTAAGCATAACCTGCTAGCAACGATTAATTGAAAGAAATTATTTGGACTAAGGGAGTCTCCAAGGAAGTGAGGTTAAGTAGAATCGGAAAACTCTCTTGTAGTCCTTGGATGATAAGCTAATATAGAAGCTTCTAAATTACATACATAGCCAGTGAAAAGGGTAAAATACCAACCAGTTGAGAGGAAGAAGATTAATCCTTGGTAAATAATTAGGTTATATTGACCCAAGTATGACCCCTTAGTAGTCAGGCTGAAGGATTTAAAGCAAGCAAATACTTCATCAGAGACACATGTGTCTTTATATCATGAAAGAAACAGGAGTTGATGAGATACATTCATTCTCATGCAAATTATCACATGTGTGGGATGGGAGGCTCAATGTGCACAGGTGTTGCAATGTTATCTAAAAGGACTGGTTACTGGGGCTGGAAAGATGGCTCAAAGGTTAAGAGCATTTACTCTTGCAGAGGACTCAGGTTCAGTTCCCAGCAGGTACACAGGGGTTCTCAATCATCAGCAACTCTCATTTCAGGGGATTTGTTTACCTCTGTAACTACCAAGCATTACATGGTGCATATAGTGCATATACATAGATGCAGGCAAAACATTCAAACACAAATACTTAGTAAATTAAAAATATCACGCTCCTTTTCCAATGAAGTATTATGAGATGAGTGAAGGAATAGCAACTTTGATTCCAGAAGGGAAACACATACCTGTCAATGGAAAGAGCTTTCTAAGGGCACAAAATATTGACCTGAGCAGGTGAATTATTAAGCATACTCAAGAGTTTAAAGAAGACCAGGTCTAAAGTACTAAGGGAAGTAAGGATACTAATATTTTATTAAAAATGAGTATTGACAGAGAAGTCTTACAAAGAAACCAATTCAAAGTTATGCTATTCAAATGTATGACAACAAAATAAAATTGTAGAAGGAAAACAAAAACAGGGAACATAAAATGCTCGTATGAAATTTCTGTAGTTAGAGAAACAAGTAACGAAGCTGAGTCTGAGACAAATGTGGCCACCATTAAACGTATTAACGTATTCACACCAAGAAAAGGTGCCAGAGTGAGAAGGACAGAAGTATTATTTGAAGGGCTCATGGCTGTACACCTTCCAAATCTGGTGAGAGACATCAATGCAAACATTCAAGTAACCATAAGGAGTCTAAATGTGAACACAATGAAATTAACATTCAGATATTAATATTTAACATGTTGATGTTAGGATAAAAAATATTGAACACTGCAAGATAAGAGCTATCACTTTCAATGGAGGTTCATAAGGTGATTGGCATACTTTGCATCAGAACCAACAGAGTCTGGAAGTGAGGATATGCTGGATAATGTACTCATGAGCTGGGAAAAGAGTAAAACTTTTGTAGGCATCTTAATCATGTGCATAGTAAGATCTTGGGTGAAGATCCTGTGCATACTCAAAGCCTAGCAGCCCGACCATAGGACTGAATTTGAGAGTTTCAATATAAATGAGGGGTGTGTGTGTGTGTGTGTGTGTGTGTGTGTGTGTGTGTGATATGTAAGATTTAATACTTAAGTCCTCACATTAATTTTTTCTTTTATTCCCAATGCTTGATAAGTATCAATTCCAAATTGTAGTTAAGAAAAAAATGACTTAATGGATGAAGGCCCTTGCCACCAAGCCTCACAATCAGAGTTTGAACCCTGGAACCTCCTGGTGGGATGAGAGAACTGACACCAACTGCTTATTCTATGAATTCCAAATTCATGTGATGAGCATGTGTGTGCACCTCTCCCCAAATATATAAATAAAATGTAATAAAACATAAAATCGAAAACTGCTGTTAATATTCTATTTTCCATTATTTTGGCTCTCTATGGTACGTATGTGTAAAATAATAAGGGAGATTTTGAAAAATGACAATGAAATATTGTAAATCCAATAGTCTCTGTGGAAGATTTTCTTTTGTTTTACACTTAAAAGTTGCATTTTGATCTTTCCAAATAGGATGAAATAGGAGATTAGGGGAAAAAAGAGAGACTTTGTATATTAGTAAGGGCAGAGCAAAATGAATAGAGCTCTGTGTGGTAGGCTGGAAATCAAAGTTTCTTAGTGTCAGCATTACCTTTTATGTTCCACTGAGATGGAGGCTCAGGGAGCTTCATAGAATGGTCAGTCCTGTTGCTATTGCTAAAGGACCCTTATTTGTTCTGGAGAATTCACAAAATGCCTTCACTTCAAACTGATGCTCATCTGTATTCCCCAAGACTTGACCCAGAGATGAAGAGTTTTCTTTCACATAGTCCTCAATAAAATGCTTCTAAAAATTCAGAGCATGTGATATGGCTTACCCTCTCATGATCTGGTAAAAACTGTACTGTCAGATATAGCAGCAAGAAAGAAAACTCTCAGTCCTGATGAAGGGATGAGAAGTCATATAAGAATAATATTATTGGCTGGGACTTTTTCAGAAAATGCTGCTCTGGTAATAAGTTCTCTCTGGGTTACCTTTAGAAATGACCCTTTCATAATTAACAAGGCATTTAGCTTATTCTAGTTTAACCTCTCCAGGCTCATGTCTGACTCTCCAGGCTACATGCAACACCATTGAGTGTTTCTGTCCATCCAGGAGATCTATCTTAACTTAATTATGTTGCACAATGGGATAAAACTCAGCAGCTCAGGCATACTGTGCACCAAAACATTGATATATAAAACACCAAAAGTTCATTGAACCTTGAAAATAACCACTAGAAAGGACAGATGCTATATTTTTGTCTTCACATTTGCTAGAATCTGCTCTTCCTCTGTCCACAGAAAGTCAGGAATATTTCCTGCTAGAATTCCAAGCTCATTCTGTAAATAATACAATTTGATTAAACTGGAAGGTCTCACTTTGGTGAGCATCACTATCTTTGTATTCCTTACAATATTTAAACTAAAAGTAACTTTTCTTCAGTTGATTTAATTATTATCTTAGAGGCTTACTGCTGAATAAGCTCACCCTTTCTAGTTCTTTGTGATTCACCTCAGTTGTTCTGGCTAAAACCCATCTACAAGCTGACTGATTCAATGTGGCTTCTCTCAACTTCTGACTGAATTGCTCTGCTTGGCCTCAAACTAACTCTGGCAATCTGTCCTAATCTTCTGGTCCCTTCTCATTCTCTGGCTTCAACTGCCTCTGGTGACCCATATCAAACTGCATGAGTTCACAAAGGAACTCAACTCCACTGCATCATAGTGCACTGCACTGCCTTCTATCTCTCTTAACTCCCAATTCACTGGAACTGAATTCTCTCTCTGCACTGCTCATAAATAGTTTCCTTCTAGAGACTGGGCTTATCCTATCTCTGACTCATTCTGTAATATGTTTATCTGATTTGTCACTTTGTCTGTCCCTCAGTTAGACTTTATTGTTTGGGATTAAAGGTGTGTACTAAAAGATTTCAGCCAGAAGAATTAAAGGTGTGCATTAACGTCATGTGTATATTCTACCCAGATCAAAGAGACCTAGAAAGTATATGGATGTAATCCGAGCAGCGATGTTGCTACATCAAAATTTTTCTACAATTTAAAATAAGGATCAGCAGATTGTCTCAAGGTAGGTTTGATGCCTGGATCCACATGTTAGAAGAAAAACATGAATTCCTACAAGCTGCCCTCAGAGCACCCCAGATGGGCCACAGCATGAGTGTGCATGCACATGTAAAACATTGTTAAAATTCAAAGAAAAATTTTATAAATAAATTAGATAAAATAACACATCTACCAGATTTTAAATCACACCACTATTATTACATTTATTGTAATAACAACTTTATATATAAGCATTGAATATAAGTATGGAAATAAAAAGATCTCTACCATTATACATCTGTTAAAATAATACTTTATATAAAATTGTTGAGGTTTTGGTGATTCAGATATTGCAAAACACTTTCCTTTTCTTATCAAAGAAATATCAGTTCATCTCAAATATGATTTGAACATGTATTTTACAGTTAAAAACCTGAAAGAAAGGCGTGCTTGCTGAGACATATGCATCCTCATTATTACAAGATTTGTGTGAATCATTATATCATCACCAAGACAGTATTTAAAATACTGGAGTGTTTTTACTATTCTGAAGAGAAAACAAATCTTATGTACAGTAAGCATTAAGTGGAGTGCAGTGGGAATTTTAAAAATGAATTGATGATTTTTGTTAGGAAGATAAAGACTACAGCTAGCTTCTTTTAACTATAAACCCTTTCTAAGAAATTCTCATAATTCTAGAATCTGTATATCTCAATTTTTGTTCTAAACTTTCATCTTTATAACCAAAATGAAAATAAAAATCTAATTTTTATTAAGCCATATACTCTTCTTATATACTTAAACCTGATTTGAATCTGAGTAACCTGTGTAAATGTATGCTCAGGAATCACCTTTCATATACATGTGGCTGATAAAAATTGCAATGTGCTCCGTTCAGAGCACAATGAAATAGTATTAGTTGACTTTTAGGTTTTTATGATTCATATGTCATAGATGCAAGTCAATCAGAAAATTGCTTCCAGTAAAATTTTGTTACAGATAATAAAATGAACTCATTAGGAATCTACAAGACACACAGCAAAGAACAATTAAGAACTCAATTTCCTTTGCTGAGTTGGACTTAAATAAAATCCTCACTTAGTCTTTGGAAGAGTAGCTCTTTGCAATTAATTAAATCTAGAATTTTCCTTGTTGAAATCACCACACTAGTGTAGGTTTTATTTTTGCAAGGCTGTGAGAAGTGTTATTGCTGCTTCAACACATATAGAACACAGCACATAAAAAACGTATCTCATGCTTTGTGAACAGAAACAAAAATCTCAAGCATTAACAATTATATTGGTAGGAGATTTTGCATTAAATTAAGCTTGGAATAAGGAAGAAAAGTAGGCTGTAAACAAGAAAAATATTTCTCTTAAGACAGTTAAATGTTAACGAGGCACATTAATCAAATCGTGATGTAATGCTCTGCCAAGTCAGCTCTAAAAAGTGTTTTCCGTGACTTTTTTACTTTCACATTAATTTTTTTGCAGTAAAAACTAACTGCCTTATATAGTTAAAAGAAAGCACCTAATGTGATGTGTAATTTCCTTTTGAACTGTAAAATTTGTGGGGGAGAGAAATTAAATGCTATCTTATCTTTATGGAAGAAAACAAAAAAAATTCTTAATATTTTTGGATATCTACTTGTTCTTTTTTAGAGCAAAATTTTCAATCTCTCTCTCTCTCCCCCTCTCTCCTTCCTTCCCTCCCTACCTCCCTTCCTTCCTCTTTCCCTCTCCCTCTATTCCTCTTCAATCTCTCTTCTCTTTCTCCCTTTCTCAATTAATTTTTAGTGAAAATGTAGTGGCTAGTTACATTAGCAGCTCATCAAATTTAAAAAAATACAAGTAAAAACCCACATATCCACAGATATTGTTTTGTGCTTTTGTCTTTAAGAAATTATAACTTTTGCTAATTTAAATTTTTGATGTAAAAATGATGAAATAAGTTTCTTTAAGTAACATTTCATCTCATTCAAAATTGCAGTATACTGTTAAAAGGAAGAATGTCTTTACAAGTGAAATGATCATTATCTTCATGTTAGCATTCTTCATGGTGTGTCACTGTGTGTGTGAACTTATGTATGTGTATATATGTGTTTGTATGTTCGTGTATTTGTAGTAAATGTATATGTGCATGTGTGTTTATTTGTCTTCATCTGTGTATGTGTATATGTGTGTGGTGTGTGTGTATGTGTGTAGGGTGTGTGTGTATGTATGTGTGTATATTTGTGCAGGATGTGTGTATATGTGGGGGGATGTGTGTGGGGGGATGTGTGTGTATTCACGTGTGTGTGTATGTGTATATATTTGTGCATGTGTGCGGGGTGTGTGGTATGTGTGTATGTGTATATGTGTGTGGGATTTGTGTGTATGCACATGTGTGTGTGTGTGTGTGTGTGTGTGTGTGTGTGTGTGTGTGTGTAGATGTGCTTGGTCTGGGGATGGTCTCCTACATTCCTCAGGTTCTGTCCCTATTTTTGTTTAAAACAGAATCTCTCAGTGGACTGGGGTTTGCTATGTGGCTAAGCTACTGGGTTTGAAATCTCCCAGGGAAGTACTTGTCTCTGCCTCTCACCTTGCCTCTGGGATAACAGATTTGCATCACTATGCCCATTTTTCAATTTTTTATCATTTTGTTTTTCATTTTTAATAAATTAGACACTTGCTTTATTTACATTACAAATGTTTTTCTTTTTAGATATATTCTTTATTTACCAGAAAGTTGTCTCCTTTCCCGGTCCCCACCTCCCCCCCCCCCAAATTCCATAAACTATCTCCCCTCACCCTGTTTCCCAAATTACCCTCTCCCACTTCTCTGTCCTGGTATTCCTCTACAGTGCAGCATCAAGCCTTTCCAGGACCAAGGGCCTCTCCTCCCTTTGACTTCTAACAAGCCATCCATGGCTGCCTATGCATCCTGAGCCATGGGTAACTCCATGTGAACTCTTTGGTTGATGGTTTTCTCTCTGGGAGCTCTGGGAGTACAGGATGACTCATATTGTTGTTCCTTCTATGGCATTGAAAATCCCTTAAGCTACTTCAGTGCTTTCTCTAGCTCCTCAATTGGGGACTCTATGCTCAGTTCAATGGCTGGCTGAGAGTGTGCCCCCATGTATTTCTCATGGACTAGCAGAGCCTCCCAGGTTATAGCTATATCCAGTTCCAGGCAGCAAGCACTTGTGGGCATCAATAATTGTGTCTAGGTTTTATAACTGTATAAGGGATGGATCACTAGGTGAGGGAATCTCTGGATGGTCTTTCCCTCAGACCACTCTGCTCCACAATCTGTCTCTGTATCTCCTTCTGTGGGTATTGGGTTCCCCTTCTAAGACAGATCAGGGTATCCATACTTTGTTCTTCTTCCTTCTTGGGCATCATCTGATATATGAAATATGTCTTGGGTATTCCAAGCTGCTGGGCTAATATCCAATTATCAGTGAGTGCATATCATGTGTGTTCTTTTTGTGACTGAGTTACCTCACTCAGGATGATATTTTCCAGTTTCACCCATTTGCCTAATAATTTCATGAATTCATTAGCTGAGTAGTATTCCATTGTGTAAATATACCATGTTTTCTGTATCCATTCCTCCCTTGAGGGATATCTGAATTCTTTCCAGCTTCTGGCTATTATAAATAGGGCTGCAATGAATATAGTGGAACATGTGTCCCTATTAAATGCTGGAGAATCCTCTGGGTATATGCCCAGGAGTGGTATAACAGTGTCCTCTGGTAGTATTATGCCCAGTTTTCTGAGAAACTGATAAACTGATTTCCAGAGTGCTTGTACCAGCTTGCAATCAGACCAGCAGTGGAAGAGTGTTCCTCTTTCTCCACATCCTCACAAGTATCTGCTATCTCCTGAGTTTTTGATCTTAGCCATTCTGACTCATGTGAGGTGAAATCTCAGAGTTCTTTTGATTTGCCTTTACCCTGATGACTAAGAATGTTGAACATTTCTTTAGGTGCTTCTCAGCCAATCGATATTCTTCAGGTGAAATTTCTTTGTTTAGCTCTGTACCCATTTTTTAATAGGAATATTTGTTTCTCTGGGGTCTAACTTATTGAGTTCTTTGTACATATTGGATATTAGCCCTCTGTTGAATGTAGGGTTGTAAAGATCTTTTCCTAATTTGTTCTTTGCTGTTTTGTCTTTTTGACAGTGTCTTTTGCAGAAACTGCAAAAACTTTGTAATTTTATGAGGTCCCATTTGTCAATTCTTGATCTTAGAGCATAAGCTATTGGTGTTGTTTGGGAAATTTTTCCCTGTGCCCATGTGCTCAAGGCTCTTTCCAAGTTTCTTTTCTATTAGTTTCAGTGTGTCTGGTTTTATGTGGAGGTCCTTGATCCACTTGGACTTGAGCTTAGTGCAAGGAGATAAGAATGGATCAATTTGCATTTTTCTGCATGCTGATCTCCAGTTGAAAGAGTGCCATTTGTTGAAAAGGCTATCTTTTTTCCACTGGATGGTTTCAGCTCCTTTGTTGAAGATCAAATGACCATAGGTGTGAAGGTTCATTTCTTGGTCTCCAATTCTATTCCATTGATCTATCTGCCTGTCACTGTACAAATACCATGCAGTTTTTAACACTATTGCTCTGTAGTACTGCTTGAGGTCTGGGTTACTTATTCCCCCAGAAGGTCTTTTACTGTTGAGAATAGTTTTAGCTATCCTGAGTTTTGTGTTATTCCAGATGAATTTGAGAATCGCTCTTTCTAACTCTATGAAGAATTGAGTTGGAATTTTGATGGGGATTGAATTGAATCTGCTTTTGGCAAGATTGCCATTTTTACTCTATTAATCCTAAAAATCCACAAGCTTGGAATATTTTTCCATTTTCTGAGGTCTTCAATGTCCTTCTTCAGAGACCTGAAGTTCTTTTCATACAGATCTTTTGCTTGTTTGGTTAGAGTCACACCAAGATACTTTATATTGTTTGTGGCTATTGTGAAAGGTGTCATTTCTTTAATTTCTTTCTCAGCCTGCATATCCTTTGAGTATAGGAAGGCTACTGATTTGCTTGAGTTGATTTTATAACTATCCACTTTGCTGAAGTTGTTTATCAGCTGTAGGAGTTCTCTGGTGAAGTTTTTTGGGTCACTTAAGTATACTATCCTATCATCTGCAGATAGTGATAGTTTGACTTTGTCCTTTCCAATTTGTATCCCTTTGACCTCCTCCTTATGTTGTCTAATTGCTCTAGCTAGAACTTCAAGTACTATATTGAAAAGGTTTGGAGAGAGAGGGCAGCTTTGTCTAGTCCCTGATTTTAGTGGGGTTGTTCTAAACCTCTCTCCATTTAGTTTGATGTTGGCTACCTGTTTGCTGTATATTGCTTTTACTATGTTTAGGTATGTGCCTTGAATTCCTATTCTTTCCAAGAGTTTAGCATGAAAGGATGCTGAATTTTGTCAAAAGCTTCTAATGAAATGACCATGTGGTTTTTTCTTTGAGTTTGTTTATGTAGTCGATTGCACTGATGGATTTTCGTATATATTGAACCATCCTTGCATCCCTGGGATGAAGCCTACTTGATGATGGTGAATGATCATTTTGATTTGTTCTTGCATTGGATTGGCAAGAATTTTATTGAGTATATTTGCATCGATATTCATTAGGGAAATTGGTCTGAAGTTCTCTTTCTTTGTTGGATCTTTGTGTGGTTTTGGTATCAGTGTAATTGTGGATTCATAGAATGAGTTGGGTAGTATTCCTTCTGTTTCTATTTCCTGGAATAATTTCTAGAGTATTGGTGTTAGGTCTTCTTTGAAGGTTTGATAGAATTCTGCACTAAAACCATCTGGTCCCATGCTTTTTTTGGTTGGAAGTCTTTTAATGTTCCATTCTATTTCTTTAGGGGTTATGGGACTGTTTAGATGATCTATTTGATCCTGATTTAATATTGGTATTTTGTATCTGTCTAGGAAATTGTCCATTTCATCCAGATTCTCCAGTTGTGTTAAGTATAGGTATTTGTAGTAAGTTCTGATGATTTTTTGAATTTCCTCAGTTTCTGTTATTATATCTCCCTTTTCATTTCTAATTTTGTTAGTTTGGATACTGTCTCTGTGCCCTTTGCTTATTCTGACTAAGGTTTATCTATCTTGTTGATTTTCTCAAAGAACCAGCTCCTAGTTTTGCTGATTCTTTGTATGGTTCTCTTTGTTTCTACTTGATTGATTTCAGCCCTGAGTTTTATGATTTCCTGTCTTCTAC
>BDUI01000061.1:658930-674350 GCA_002335545.1 Apodemus speciosus
AATTATTTTCACTGTGTCCCTGTTTAGTTTCTGGTTTCCTGATCAGTCCATTGAGGAGAGTGGAGTGTTAAAGTTGCCCACAATTATTGTGTTAGTTGCATTGTGTGTTTGAGTTTTAGTAAAGTTCCTTTTATGAATGAGGGTTCCCTTGCATTTGGAGCATAGATGTTCAGAATAGAGAGTTCTTCTTGGATTTTTCCTTTGACCAGTAAGAAGTATCTTTCTGTGTTCCTTTTGATGACGTTAGGTTGAAAATCAATTTTATCTGCTATTTGAATGGCTACTCCAGCTTGTTTCCTTTGACCATTTGCTTATAAAATTGTTTTCCACCCTTTTACTCTGAGGTAGTGTTTGTCTTTGTCATTGAGATGTTTTTCCTGTATGCAGCAAAATGTAGGGTCCTGTTTACGTCAGGACTACATAGACTACAATCAGTTAGTCTAAGTCTTTATTGGGGAATTGAGTCCATTGATGTGAAGAGATATTAAGGAATAGTGATTATTACTTCCTGTTATCTTTGATGTTATTTTTACGTTTGAGTGTTTATTTTCTTTTGGGTTTGATGAAAGAAGGCTACTATCTTGCTTTTTCCAGGGCGAAGTTTCTCTCCTTGTAATGGCATTTTCCACCTATTATCCTCTGGGTTTGTGGAAAGATATTGTGTAAATTTGGTTTTATCATGGAATATCTTGGTTTCTCTATCTATGGCGATTGAGAGTTTTGTTGGATATAGTAGTCTTGGCTGGCATTTGTTTTCTCTTAGAGTCTGCATGAGATCTGCCCAGGATCTTCTAGCTTCATGGTTTCTGGTCAGAAGCCTGGTGTAATTCTGATAGTCTTCCTTTATATGTTACTTGGCCTTTTTTTCTTACTGCCCTTAATATTCTTTCTTCATTTGGTATATTTGCGGTTTTGATTATTATGTGACAGGAGGTATTTCTGTTCTGATCCAGTCTGTTTGGAGTTCTTCAGGCTTCCTGTATGTTCATGGCCATCTCTCTCTTTAGGTTAAGGAAGTTTACTTCCAGAATTTTGTTGAAGATATTTGCTGGCCCTTTAAGTTGTAAATCTTCACTCTCATCTATACCTATAATCCTTAGGTTTGGTCTTCTCATTNTCTCTCTCTTTAGGTTAAGGAAGTTTACTTCCAGAATTTTGTTGAAGATATTTGCTGGCCCTTTAAGTTGTAAATCTTCACTCTCATCTATACCTATAATCCTTAGGTTTGGTCTTCTCATTGTGTCCTGGATTTCCTAGATGTTTTGGGTTACAAGTTTTTTGCATTTTTCATTTTCTTTGACTGTTGAGTCAATGCTTTCTATGGTATCTTCAGCATCTGAGATTCTTCCTTCTATTTCTTGTATTCTGTTGTTCATATTTGCTTCTATGACCCCTGATTTCTTCCCAGGGTTTTCTATCTCCAAAGTTGTCTCACTTTATGATTTCTTAGTTGTTTCTACTTCTGTTTTTAGATCCTGGATGGCTTTGTTCAGTTCTTTCACTTGTTTGTATTTTCCTGTAATTTTTAAAGAGATTTTTGTGTTTCCTCTTTCATGACTTCTGCCTGTTGACCCAAGTTCTCCTGTATTTTTTAAGTGATTTTTGCATTTCTTCTTCATTGGTTTCTATCTGTTGACCCATATTCTCCTGAGTTTCCTTAAATGATTTTTGTGTTTCCCTTGTAAGGGCTTCTTACTTTTGATCCATTTTCTCCTGTATTTCTTTAAGAGATTTATTTATATCCTTCTTGTGTTCCTCTAACAGCATCATGACCAGTGCTTTTAAATCCAAGTCTTGTTTTTCTGGTGTGTTGGGGTATCCAAGACTTGCTGTTGTCAGAGAATTGGGTTTGCATGCTGCCATATTGCCGTGATTTCCGTTAGTAACGTTCCTATGTTTGCCTTTTGCCATCTGGTTATCTCTGGCGTTAGTTGGTCCTGTTGTCACTGTCTGGTGCTTGAACCTCCTGTAAGCCTGTAAGGCTATTTCTCCTCCTCTGCATGACTGGGTTTCCCCTGGCAGAGATTGCTGATGGGCCGCCCTATTCTTGGGTGCTTTGGAGCCCTGCTGTGCCTTTCCCCAAGCAATGTTATACTTGTGCTTGTCTCTGTGTACCTGGACCTGTCCAACTGGGAGCAAAGATGGTAGCTGGGAGCCCCTGCAAATGCTGATTACTCTGCAGGGCAAATGACCTACAACAGGCTGGCACACACACGAACCTCAGAGCTGCCCAGGTCTTGAGCACAGGCAGAAGCCTGTTGGTCTGTGTCCCAAGTGATGTTAAACTTGGGATATCTCTGTACCTTGAGCTGCCTGTCCTGTCTGCCTTGGAGCAAAGATGGCAGCAGAGAGCCCCTCCAAGTGCCTATTTTTCCAAGACTTTTAACATGAATTTTGTCAAATGCTTTTTCAGCATCTAATGAAATGACCATATGCTTTTTCTTTGAGTTTGTTTGTGTAGTGGGTTACATTGATGGATTTCTGTATATGGAACCATCCCTGCATCCCTGGTATGAAGCCTACTTGATCTTGGTGAATGATCATTTTGTATTCAATTGTCAAGAATTTTATTGAGTATTTTTTCATCTCTATTCATAAGGGAAATTGGTCCGGAGTTCTCTTTCTTTGTTGGATCTTTGTGTGGTTTTGTTATCAGCGTAATTGTGGCTTCATAGAAAGAGTTAGGTAGTGTTCCTTCTATTTCTATTTTCTGGAATAGTTTAAAGAGTATTAGTGTTAGTTCTTCTTTGTAGGTTTGATAGACTTCTGCACTAAAACCATCTGGTCCTGTGCTTTTCTTGGTTGAGAAACTTTCGATGACTGCTTCTATTTCTTTAGGGGCTATAGGACTGTTTAGGTGGTCTATCTGATCCTGATTTAACTTTGGTTATTTGGTATCTGTTTAGGAAATTGTCCATTTCATCCCAATTTTCCAGTTGTGTTAAATATAGGCTTTTCTGATTTTTTTTTTTAAATTTAGTTGGTTTCTGTTGTTATATCTCCGTTTTCATTTCTGATTTTGCTAATTTGGATACTGTCTCTGTGCCCTCTGGTTATTCTGGCTAAGGGTTTATCTACCTTGTTGATTTTCTCAAAAAACCAGCTCCTGGTTTTGTTGATTCTTTGGATGGTTCTTTTTGTTTTTATTTGATTGATTTCAGCCCTGAGTTTGATGATTTACTGCCTTTTACTCCTCTTGGGTGGATTAGCTTCTTTCTCTTCTAGGGCTTTCCTGTGTGCTGTTAAGCTGCTAGTGTATGTTCTCTCTAGCTTCTTTTTGGAGGTACTCAGAGCTATGAGTTTTCCTCTTAGCACTGCTTCCATTGTATGCCTTAAATTTAGGTATGTTATGCCTTCATTTTCATTAAATTCTAAAAAGTCTTTGAATTCTTTCCTTATTTCTTTCTTGACCAAGTTATCCTTGAGTATAGCATTGTTCAGCTTCCATGTGTATGTAGACTTTCTGTTTTGCTGCTATTTAAGTCCACCCTACTTCATAGTGATCTGATAAGAGGCATAGGATTAGTTCCATCTTCTTATATCTGTTGAGGTCTGTTTTGTGACCAATTATATGGTCAATTTTGGAGAAGGTACCATGAGATGCTAGAAGAAGGTATATTCTTTTGATTTAGGATGAAATGTTACCTAGATATCTGTTAAACCCATTTGGTCCAAAACTTCAGTTAGTTTCACTGTGTCTCTGTTTAGTTCATGTTTCCCTAATCTCTCCATTGAGGAGATTGGGTGTTGAAGTCACCCACAATTATTGTGTGAGGTGCAATGTGTGCTTTGAGCTTTATTAAAGTTCTTTTACGAATGAGGGTGCCCTTGAATTTGGAGCATAGATATTCAGAACTGGGAGTTCTTCTTGGTACATTTTTCCTTTGATGAGTATGAAATTTATTTCTGTGTCTTTTTTTAAGTCTTTTGGTTGAAAGTCAATTTTATCCTATATTAGAATGGTTATTCAAGCTTGTTTCCTGGGACCGTTTGCTTGACACTGAGGTGTGTTTCCTGTATGCAGCAAAATGCTGGGTCCTGTTTACATATGCAGTATGTTAGTCCGTGTCTTTTTATTGGGGAATTGAGTCCATTGATGTTAAAAGTGATTAAGGAATAGTGAGTGTTGCTGCCAGTCATTTTTGATGTTATTTTTATGTTTGTGTCTTATCTTTTTCTGGGTTTCTTGAAAATAGATTGCTATCTTGCTTTTTCTAGGGTGTAGTTGCCCTCCTTATATTCACATTTTCCATCTATTATCCTTTGTAAGGCTGGATTTGAAGAAAGATATTGTGTTAACTCGTTTTTTTTTTTCATGGAATATCTTGGTTTCTCCATCTATGGTGATTGAGAGTTTTGCTGAGTATAGTAGTCTGGGTCTGTATATTAGGGTCTGTATGAGATCTTCCCAGGATCTTCTTGCTTTGTTGGTCTCTGGTGAGAAGTCTGGTGTAATTCTTTAAAGGTCTTCCATTATAGGCTACTTGACCTCTTTCTCTTACTGCTTTTAATATTCYTTCTTTGTTTAGTACATTTGGTGTTTTGATTATTATGTGATGGGAGGAATTTCTGTTCTGGTCCAGTCTTTTTGGAGTTCTGTATGCTTCTTGTATGTTTATGGGCATCTCTTTCTTTGGATTAGGGAACTTTTCTTCTATAATTTTGTTGAAGATATTTACTGGCCCTTTATGTTGTAAATGTTTGATCTCTTCTATACCTGTAATCCTTAGACTTGGTCTTCTCAATGTGTCCTTGATTTCCTGTATGTTTTGGGTTACATGCTCTTTGCATTTTGCATTTTCTTTGATCATTGAGTCAATGCTTTCTATGGTATCTACAGTACCTGTGATTCTCTTTTCTATTTCTTGTATTCTATTGTTGATGTTTGCATCTACAACTCTTGATTTCTTTCCAAGCTTTTCTATCTCCAGAGTAGTCTCCCATTGTGATTTCTTAATTGTTTCTACTTCTGTTTTTAGATCCTGTATGATTTTGTTCAGTTCCTTCCCTTCTTTGTTTAAGTTTTCCTGTAATTCTTTAAGGGATTTTTGTGTTTCCTCAATAAGGGCTTCTATCTGTTGATTCATGTTCTCTTGTGTTTCTATTAGGGATTTTTGTGATTCCTCTTTAAGGGCTTCTGCTTGTTGACCCATATCTCCTATATTTCTTTAAGTGATTTTTGTGTTTCCACTTTAAGGGCTTCTATCTATTGACTCATGTTCTCCTGTAGTTCTTTAAATGAGTTCTCTATGTCCTTCATGAAATCCTCTATCAGCATCATGAGATGTGATTTTAAATCCAGATCTTGCTTTTCTGGAGTGTTGGGGTATCCAGAACTTGCCGTTGTGGGAAAACTTGGTTCAGATGGTGCCATGTTGCCTTGGTTTCTGTTCAGAATGTTCTTGCATTTGCCTTTTGCCATCTGGTTATCTCTGGTTTTAGCTGGTGATGCTGTCTCTGACTGTGGCTTATCTGTCATGCAAGCCTCAGTATTTGTGCTCCTGAGAGACCCATTCTCTTTGTGTACACAAGTATGTAGGTACTCCTGCAAGACCTGCTCTCTTATGGCTGCATTTGGGTATGTAGCTCTGTATCCTCAATCAACTCTGGGTGCAGGTGGAAATTGGAAGACTCCTGTCCCAGGTTTCTCATAGGCTGCTGTGTCCTTAGGTTTCTGACTGTTTCCTCTGAACAGCAGGGATGGTCCTACCTCTGCTGTCTGGCCACTCTGCAGTCCTGAGTGTTTAGCTACCTCTGTGTGTCCCTTCTATATCGTGTGTGGTGGCATAGTGTGGTACTAAACTGGAGACATAAACTGGAGGGCTTCTACCAGAGGGTTCAGGGTATGATCCTCTGAGTGGAGGAGGTGGTTCTGCCTGTGCAGGCAGGCCTCTCTCCACTACTGGGTGGTTAAGCTACCTCCCTGAGCCACTTGGGTAAGGCATGCTGTCTCATCTTGTTTTTTAATTAAAAAATTCTGCTATGATGTGCTTACAAACACCCGGCAATGGGGTACTTATGCCCAACAATGGTTATCCCCGGGTATCCCTGGAGTTGAGTTAGGGAAAAGTTGGAAGAAGCTGAGGAGGAGGTTGATCCCGTAGGAAGACCAGCAGTCTCAACTACCCTGGACACCAGAGCTTTCTCAGACACTGAGACCACCAACCAGGCAACATATACCAGCTGATATGAGCCCCCCCCCCACCCTATGACACATATACAGCAGAGGACTGCCTTGTATGGCCTCAGTGAGAGAAGATGCACCTAAACCTCAAAAGACTTGAGGCCCTAGGGAATGGGGAGGTCTTCTGGTGGAGTGGTGGTGAGGGGTGGGTCAGCCTCTTGGAGACTGGTAATGTGGGGAGAGGAGATATGGGATAAGGAATGGTCAGAAGGCAGATAAAGACTGAACTGTATAAAAAATTAAAGAATAAAAAACCTTAGAAATACATTGATATTTGGATGATAATTACATCAATTCCGTCCCAGTCCTTCGCAAACATTTCTTACCTCTTCTCCCTTTAATCTCTCCTATGTCTGTCTAACCCCTACCCACTCACTTCATATTAGTGGCTACTTTGAAAGAATTTAGTTCTGAGGATCTAAAGTAAGGTTCTCACAGCGGTGGAGGCAGTCGTTTCTCAGGTGACCCATCTCCCTGGCCTCTGCTCCTGTTTCCATGGTCAGTTGCAGTGTACACATGATTATGCTTCAGGGAAGTAACTCCAAACAATGGAAGTGTTCATGTGTGGTACTGTCTTCCTTCTGATTTCTCTGCAACCAGAAACTATGCTGAGGTCAATAGGAATGTAGGAAGCCAGGGCAGTAACAAATTCACCTGCCAAATCTACACAGTGCTTCGCAGGGGGCTTCTACCTATGGCTTTTGAAAACTTGTGCTTTTCTATCTGTGTGTTGTGTGGAAGATAATTAGTCTTGATTCTTTTTTGCCTTTCATGCAAACACATGGGCACTTTAGAGGAGCTTTTAATTCTTTGGCTCATTTTAAAAATGTATTTGATGGACTCAGTTGACAGAATTATGTAAATGTAATAATACAGGGCTTTTTTTTTCATTTTTTTCTTTTTGGGTACGAAGTATTGCAGATAAAAGAAAGTGTGAATTTAGAAAATTCAGTTTACGGTGTATAAATTTTTAAGTAATTAAAAAATATCCCAAGATATTCTTGGCATCACAGGAACTTCTTCCTTTCTATATTCCATTTTCTTTCAAGAGTGTTGAGGATTTAACCCAGTATCCTCAGACAAGCTGAACTTTATCATTTACCATTAGGTTCAGCCTCACCTCACACAGACATAGGGCATTAATGTCAACCATGCCAACCTGAAGATGAATGAATATGAAATGGGCATATGCACATACTTGTGATTCTAATATTAATAAGGTGAAGGCAGTATGATCAGATGTTCAAGGTCATCTTCTGCTACAAAATGAGTTTGTATTTGCTCCTACATGCATGTGAGTGAGCTTATCTCAAACAAACAAAAGCAAACAATAAAATAGTTAGCAAGCAGAAAAATAATAAAATTATTATATCTCATTTAAGAAATGGGATAATTTGGCTTTCAGTTAAATTAGATAAGAACCAAATTTTTGAAGTAATATAGAATAGTAATTTCTGTCACTAAGGGAATCATCGGAGAAGTTGCTCTGTTGAGAATCAGATCTGCAATCAAAATGAACTTGCAAGGATTACAAATTAGAGCTGAATGATTATAGGGGAAGAAGTAATAGTCAATAGATTGAAAGGTTTATGAGTGTGATGAGTTGAATGATAATGTCCTCCATAGGGTCATATATTTGAATGTTTTGTCATTAGGGAGTGGTACTACTTGGGAGGGATTTGTAGGTTTGGCCTTCTTGGAGCAGGTGTGGTCTTGTTGAAGAACGTGTGTCACTGCTGGTGAACTTTAAGGTTTCAAAAGTCTAAGTCCAGTGCCTCTTCTTGCGCCCTGGAGATCCAGATGAAGAAATCTCAGCTACTTCTCCAGCACCCTGCCTGCCTGCATGCCACCTATCACCCTATGATGATGATAATGGACTAAACCATGAAAATTTACTCCCAGTTATATGCTTTCTGTTGTAAGACTTGCCCTGATCATGGTGTCTCCTCTCTGAGACAGAAGTTGGTACTATGGAGCCGAATATTGCTGTGACAAGCCTGACCATGCTGCTTATTGGCAGAATGTGGGTTTTGAAACTTTGGCTCAGGAAAGCAGCTAAAACTTTAAGTGGGATTTAGACTTAACTAGCCATACTAATAAAAAATGGAAGACAATGGTGCTAAGAGCAATGTAGATTACTATGGCACTGTTCAAGAAGTTTTGAAGGAGAAGTATATTAAGACTATCCTTGTTATCTTGAAAACAAATGTGGCTACTTTTTGCCCGTGTCCAAAACATCTGCCTATGCTAAATTGAAGCGTTTTGGACTAATAGAAGAGGAGATTTTAAAATAGCATATCTTGATTCTATCAAGTGGCTATTAGTGTTTACTCTTTTATAGATCTGTAACAAAGAGGAGCAAGTTGAGTGAGGAAAAATACAAAACTGTACAGTTGAAGAGAGAAAACAAAGAGCATCAGGAAATGTAAAGAATTTAAGTCCAGAGCTCAAGGAGGTAAAAAATGTAAAGAAAGGCCTGATGCTAAATGGAGTAAAGGTGACCTCAGGGCAAGACCCCAACAGCTAAACTTCCTGCTTGTGAAAAAGAAATTAGAGAAAGCAGTGAAGGAGGCCATTACCAAAAGAAAGCTGGAGAAAATGTGTTTGAACTAAGGGGCTAAGTTTCAGCCCCAGAAAGCAGTAGATCTGAGCATCTTCGGTCACATGGTCCTGACTGTAGAGTCAAGGACATAAGAAAGGTGCTGTAGAATCTCTTTCCATAGTTGAGGAATGCTTTTGAGGCCAAGTGTGTACCTAGATGCATGGAGACCCAGAGTCCCATCAGGCAATTGAATGAAGCTGTGAAAATGAGTCCTAGAATTCATTGGCAACCTGAAAATGCTGGAGATGCGAGAAGAGTGGGATACCTGCTGAAGAAAGTGGCTAACAGGGAGTGGAACCAGCCCAAAAGAAAGAACTGTGTTTTGGTCTACAAAGCTGAACGGAGTTGGGGATCTGAAGAGCACTTTGACATTAGACATGGAGGTTCGGAGTTTGGAATTTGCCCTGCTATTTTTCATTCTTGTTTTAGTCCAGTATTTTTCACTATATTTCTTTTCCTTTATTTTGGTATGAAAATGTATATTCTGTTCCTTTGTATGTTGACATTATATGATCTGCTTTTCAGTTAAGGGATTGCCATGAGTATCCAGAGAGACTTTGCACTTTTCATATGTTCAGGCTGTTCCACACTATGGGGACTTTGAAGCTGCCCTGAATAAATTTTTGCATTATGATATGGCTATATGACTATGAGGACCAGGAAGTAGAATGTAGTAGTGTGAATGAAAATGGTTCCTATAGACTCATTTAAATGTTTAGTCATCAGGGAATGGCACAACTTAGGAAGGACTGGGAAGTATGGTCTTATTGGAGTAGGTATGGCCTTGTGGGAGGAAGTGTGTCACTAGCGATGGGCTTTGAGGTGTCAGAAGTCCAAGCTAGGCCTAGTGTCTCTCTCTTCCTGCTGCCTGTGGATTTGGATGTAGAACCCTCAGCTATGTCAACATCTTGTCTGCCTATATGCCACCATGCTTCCCGCCATGATGATAATGATCTAAACCATTGAAACTGTAAGCAAGCCCCAATTAAATGTGTTCTTTTATAAGTGTTTCCTTGGTCATGATGTTTCTTTACAGCCACAAAACATATCAATGAGTTTAGTCCTTTGAAGCAGATCATGGATGTTGGGATTTCTCCCATGCCCACTGCTAGGTATGGAAATAAAGGGCTGTGAATGCTGGCTCAGTAGACATTGCTGAGATGTATTTCATGCAAACAGGCTCTGTAATAATGCCAGTCATCCATAACAAGAGAAATTGGCACAGAAGATCCAAAGCAATATCCAGAATAAAGGAAATTACTAAAATGTACAGACCTCAAAGAAGATGGCTCGCTAAGTTTAGTGGGAAAGGGTCTCTGAGTTTACCAGATTAATTATGGTTTCAAATGAGATATAGGGCAATAATTTAGCAAATCCTATTGTCTTTACTACCTTGGGACTGCTGTATGCTAGGAGTTTAGCACCTTACAGCTAAGGTACTAGGAAAGATATAAGATGCCTGTTACAAGGGGCAGCACTTGTAATCTAGCACATACTAGTTCTGTACAGGGATCAGAATGATAATACTTTTACTGTTATTCTTCTCATTTCCTTAGGAATTTTGATTTGTTATCTGTAATTATCATTCTTCATATAAAATGTTTGAAGTTTTTTCAGCCCAAATCAATTTTTCACCTGAAATTTATCAGCTTCAAATATCTTTTAAAGGATCTTTTTTTGAAGCAAATATTTGAAACAATTTTCAGACAGTCTGTGAAAAACCTCACAAGGAAGCAGGCTAACTCCTGGGACCAATAATTTGTCAAGTGTCAAAACTTGTAAAATGAATGTAATTCTGTCTTCTGACAGTTTGATATTTAAAGCATATGGGTTTCATGTCAGAATATTCAATCCTCAGTTAAATATGAACCACAACTTCCTGAAATTCTATTTGAAGCTCCAAGTATTGAAAGGGTATCATCTAGGATCTATCATTCAGTTCTCTAGAATTTCAAATCTTTACCATCAAAAGAAAATGTACCAGGACTACTTCCCATAATTCTCTAGACTTCTCTAAGCTGAGTCAGTCATGCTGAAAAAATTAGTCAAGGGTAATAAAAACTTATCTTAGAGAAGAATAATTTGTACCTAATTTCTCAAGTTCCCTGTTTTTGATTTCATAACAGTAAGTTAAAGAAACAAATGAGATCAAGATCATATTATAAAGAACAAAATCATTCATATTATAATTAGTGAAGTCCAAATAAAAGACAGTGATGTAGAGCAGATAAAATCTGCCACAGGTAATCTTTGTTATGCCCTTCACTAATTAGCTGAATTACATTTTGACTTCTCTGTTAGTGTCCAGCCTGGGGCTAGTGTTTGCATGTAGACATGGTAGTGTGCTCAGGCTAAGGGTGCTAGTCTGGTTCTTGATCTAGAGATGGAGGGAGATGAGAAGGATGGGAAAAAGTATAGGGGAGAAGGTTTCTGTTTAAAGCCACTCACCAAGAGAAAAATAAGAATGGTGACATGATTAACAACCCACTTAATTTCCTTTTTCCTTTCCCAGCTATAATCTTACAATAAAAAGAATCTAAAGAAAATCCTACTTACAGTGAAAGGACACATACTAAACTACTTATCTAACCCTAATGCTCCTTATACTAATTTATCAGATTTTATGTCCAACCAAGGCATCTCTGGAGACATCCTATAATCTCATTTTTTATAAAGAGAAAGTGGGGGGATAGTGGGAATTCTCATGAACATTATCAGAACTAACTTGAATTATTTAGTATTAAAACATGTGTCTAGGAGCTAGAGAAATGGTTCAGCAGTTAAGAGCAGTGGCTGCTCTTCCAAAGGTCGTGAGTTCAATTCCCAGCAACCACATAGTGGCTCACATCTATCTGTGATGGAATCTGATGCTCTCTTTTGGTATGTCTGAAGACAGTGACAGTGTACTCATGTACATAAAATAAATAAATCTAAAAAAATTTATATTACAAATATGTCTATTGTTATTACAATTGCAACTCTCTGGTAGGGAAGGCCATGCCCTAATCCTCAATTATGCTTTCAATTTTTTCTGGAGTATCTTTTCATTCTTAATAAAATTTCAACTCTATTTCACACTTGATAGTTTTGAAATTCTCTTCTGCATTGAAGCCACAGATCACTGCTTAGCTTGTGTAGAAGTCTTCCAAAAGATTAAGGGAACTCCTGAGGCAGCTGAGAGTTATAACAGAAAACTGAGCTGCTTCTCCCTCAGTACCAACAGAGATAGCAATTGGTCAGCAAAGGTGTTGGACTCACAGGTTGGCCAGTAGCATATGAAATTATTGGAGTGAAATATTTTGCTCAAAAGTGACCTTGATTAACCAGAATATGTACTTCAATCATACATGCACAGATATATGCAGTTAATATTTTCTCATTCCCCACCACAAGGATAATACTTATCTAGTACCATTCTAGACATCTAGGAAGTAGGTAAGAGATTACTTACAATATTGATACTGGGACATTAGGACTCAACTTTTCCAGAAAAGTCCACTAAGAAATTTCAATGTGAAAACATGGAACTAACCCAAAGGTAAGAGGAGAGTGGACATTAAAACAAGAACTGAAACAGAAGTATTGCTTAATATGTATCCAGCTCTATTAAAAACTCATTATTTACATGATCTCATTTATATATACGGATAGGTTTATCATTAGCCCTAATTATTAACAGAGAAGCCGAAACCATTTTGTATCTGGCTTAACATTACACAGTTAATAAGCTAGGATTCTCCTATAGGCTCAATGAGCTCAGTATTGCAAGTACTACCTTAAGAAAAACTGAACCTATTGTGGATGTCCACAAGTGCTTGCTGACTGGAGCTGGATATAGCTGTCACCTGGGAGGCTCTGCTAATGCATGACAAATACAGAGGGGCCACTCTCAGCCAGCCATTGAACTGAGCACCAGGTCCCCAATGGAGGAGCTAGAGTAAGGACCCAAGAAGCTGAAGGGGTTTGCAGCACCATAGGAGGAACAACAATATGAGCCACCCAGTACTCCCAGAGCTCCCAGACACAAAGTCATCAACCAAAGAGTCCACATGGAGTTACCCATGGCTCTAGATGCATAGGCAGCAGAGGATGGCCTTTGTTGGACATCAAAGGAAGGAAAGGCCCCTGGTCCAGGAAAGGATCAATGCTGCAGTGCAGGGGAATAGCGGGACAGGGAAGAGGGAGAGGGTTGATTGGGGAATAGGGGGAGGGGAGATGGGGAGATGGGTTATGGGATTTTCTGTGAGAGGGGTGAACCAGGAAAGGGGACAACATTTGAAATGTAAATAAAAATATATCTAATAAAAAAATAACTGAACCGAGTAAGCCACAGGACTGGCTTGTCAATTATGGTTGAAAGAGGCAGTGCATGTGTCCTTCAATGAGTACAAGGCCCTGGCATCGATATCTAGGCATCCTTAAGGCTTATATTTGGAGTGAAAAAGTTTGAGGAAGGATGAAGGACTGTCTTTCCTCCCCAGATAGTGCAAGCTGTCAGCTTCTTGTGAAAGTTCAAGGTCTCAAGCATAGGGCCTTGGATTTCAGTTCACAAGTCACATTCCCAAAACAGTGGTCCATGGTGGCTCCTTTTGTGCTGTCCTTCTGGAGTTTGGGAGGGGGTATGGTAAGCAGCAAGGCAAAGTCATTTATTATCAGTCCAGGGTAACTGTGCCTTATACTGGAATTTATTAAGTATGTAAAGCCTTTGTTGCTAGCTTTCAGAAAAAGATAAAATCTATAGCTATGCTCGGTTTGATATACAGATCTGCAAAGGAGAGGGCAGAAAGTACCTCTTTGGGCTCCCTTTCCTTATACATTGACTTGAGGGGGCATCATGAAAGTTTATAAGACCATTGCCAAGGACAGATTAAAAAGAAGTACTCTCTTAGTCACTGCCTTATTCTTATGAAAATATACCTTGACCAAGACAACTCTCATAAATGGCATCATTTAATCGAGGGATTGTGTGCAGTTTCAGGGGCTTAGACCTTTTTTTTTTTTTTATCATGGCAGTGAATATGGAAACAAGAAGCATGGGGTAGGCATGAAAACATTTCTGAGTGTTACATCTCTGTGGGCAGAAGGAGACGGGAGGGAGTGGGTTGACATGACATTTTAAACCCCAATGCTCACCCTCAGTGACAGACTTGCTACAACAAGTCTGCATCTACTCCAACAATACTACTTGTAGTGTATACAAAGAAGATAGCATTGTTCTTTTATTGAATCATTATTGTTCAGGAGTCAAGAAGACTCTATTTGCTGTTTCTGTTGGCTTGCTTCTTTTACATTTAAATACTAGACCTCCTAATCCTTTACAAATAGTGCCACTTCCTGATAACTAAGGATTCTTAAGTGTAAACCTATGGAGGCCACTCCTATTCAAACTACCATAAATACAGAGTATGCTAACAGACAATGTATGCAAGCTTCATGCCTCTGCAGAGTCCAGCTCAGCTCCAGTGTTTATAAACAGAGGATAATAAGAACAATGGTCACGTGACGTGACCCTGGCTTTAAATTTTGACCAGAGTCAGTTTCATCTTGGTAGAGTTCCTACTGTCTTTTATTTCACTTTTATTCTTACCTGCCCTTCATTTTTCACCAGAAAGTTTATATGGCCATAGTAATTTTTCCTCTTCTTTTACATTCAGGAACATTCATAATTTGAAATGTTTTCTAAATAAATCTCTCTCTCTTTCTGATATCAASTGATCTGTCACCTTAGGAAACAATCTAGACTCTATTGACATGTCAATAACCTCTACATTCTTCAAATGTTAAGAAACTAAAATTTTCTACAGTTTAGTATATACAAGTATTACAAAACTCAAATAACTCAGGAGTTCTTTTACCGAATCATGATTGCATGGAAAACAAGAACAATCTCTTTGCTCCTTAGCTTTTTGACTTATTTTTTTTTAAAACTTTTGACTGGAAATTATTTAAACATTCTTGGATTTTACTCAAGCCACCGAGACTGGCAAAAGTTACAAATGTCAACATTTCTTTCTTCCTATAATAACTCATAAACACTTGAGTACTGTTGATAAGCTTTCCAGGAAAAGACAATTTGAGATTGAAAACAAGCATAGGACTATTAGGTTTTTCTTTCTTTCAGATTGTCATTTTAAGATAAATATGCCTGTAGGCCATTACAATATGTTCTGCTGTAATATAAGTTGGGGTTGCTCAGTGGGTAAGTTTTGTTTTTTAAAGGAGTTGCATCAATGCAGTCACTGTCATTTGCATAAACATGGCTTGCTATGTTCTTTAGCTTTTATATCCTAGAATAATGTTAGAGCTTCATCTAAGACAGGCTTAACTTTGTCCCTACGTGCTTGCATTTTGCAGATGGGACATTTCAATCAGAATGATTTTGTATAGAGATTTTTTTTCCTCAAAGGTTTGGTCTGAAATCTTGAATGTTGCTCAAGATTGTCAGATCTTAATATGTTATTGTTAGTAGATACTTCCTAATATTGTTAAAATTTTGGCTGAGATAAAAATAGTTTCAGAAGATTGTCTAATACCTAACTATGTATGTATGTATGTATGTATGTATGTATGTATGTATGTATGTATCAATCTATCTATCTATCTATCTATCTATCTATCTATCTATCTATCTATC
>BDUI01000061.1:674559-702179 GCA_002335545.1 Apodemus speciosus
CTATCATCTATCTATCTAATATATCATCAATAACCTATATCTGTCTATTTATCTATCAGATTAATTCTTATCAGTAAAATAATTTCTATTTTAATTTAGGAAATCAGAATTATGAGGCCATGTGCCTCTTTAACCCTTCATCTCAAATTGCACTTCATTTTGATATTATTCTTTGGTTTTGAAAAGTTAAAATATTTCTTGCATTTGATTTCATCCATCCATCCATCCATCCACCCATCCACCCATCCACCCATCCACCCACCCACTCACCCATCTATCCATCAATTCATTGAAGTTTTTATTAAGCCATAAATAATTTTTCTAATAGCAAAATAGCTATAAACAAAAACAAACAAGGAAGTCATTGGAGATTACACTGGAGAGAGAAACATTTCTCATGTGATCACATTGGTGAGTGGAGTCGTGAACTGGAATAAGTGTTCTGGAAGGTACCAGGTTCTCTCAGGAATCACAAAAAAGAAATATGACTTTAATTTAGGAGTCAATTCAGATTCAGTCAGCACAAGTATTCTTGGCCAGAACACATATGGCCTTCTTCTGTAACCTTAAGAATTTTCATCTTTATTTCAAAATCAGTCAAAAATAATTTAAAGAGTTTAAACATCAGCACAACCTCAGACTGTAGTTTACAGAGGTGATACTGCATTTAGAATGAAAAAGACACAGACAGTGGTCCCAGTGGAGGGCTCCTGATTCTAGGCTCATGAATGCAATGCACATGGGATTTTGCTACAAAAAAAATTTTATTTCATTTTGTAGTCGCCTGTGTTTGAGGACTCAGGGGAAAAAGGAATCCCTTCTGACTAAGTACTAGGAACAGATTGCCTAAACCAGATTATTATTTGTTCTCTCTCCCTCTCTCCTTTATATTTTCTTTCTTTTTTATAAACAGTAGAAATATGATACTGACTATATGCTCACATTCTTATTTTGTATCACAAAAGCTAAAGCGTGTGGCTTTTTACAACCATTTAGAGTAATGGACTCTAGAGTACTGCATTTTGTCTTTCCTTTCTTCTTGGTCTTAATTTTAAAACATAATTAATTTTCTTTGTCTTAATTAATAGCATAATATTAATCTGTACCTATAGAAGAAAATATATAAAATATATTAAATAAAATCATGAAAATTGTTTTATTAAGATGTCGATACTAATACAACATAAATTATTTTGCTACTTTGTAAGAATATTTAAAATACAGGAATATGTGTTGATAACATACTAAGCATATATGAAGGCAAGACTCTGATTGAATGGTCACATGTTTGAAAAGAAGAATTTTCTATTGCATACTGGCTTGACACTTGGAGAATGTTATAGCTAATCTCTATGCTGTTATGAACCATATTGCTTCAAGATGTGTAAAACTAGCAAGACCTTAAATTCCAGATACCATTACACTTGGCTTTGGAACATGCTTGTGATATCTGGTATTGTGCAATGTTCTTTGGAATTCATGGAGGAATTTGACTACTCTTGAAATATGAAAGAAAAAAGGATTGTATCTTATTTAGCACAGTGATAAAGCAGTTTTCTAAACATATAACCACTTACTTGGGACATATACTTTCTTCAGTGATCCTATGATGCTGTAGACACATTGAACACTTTGCCACTGTATCTTAATGTGATGCTTGCTTTTAATTATTTTTACAATTATATTTATACCAGTGACTCTTTCAAAACTTGGTATTGGAACATAATAACAAAAGGCCATTCAGTGGTGAATAGACACATGTGGGGCTCATACAAGGAGTCTTTTCTGCTGCAAACTGATAGTCCCCATGTTTCCCACATTCTGGCCTTAGTTGGCTTAGTTTGACCTCAATTGTTAATTCTCAGACAATAATCCATAAAGAATACTGAAAGCTAAGGCAGAAAGAACAGTTTGCAATACTAGTTTCCTGAACCAAACATCCTCTTCTTGTTTCTCAACAATTGGCTTAACCTCTGAAGCAGAACTACTGTTCTTTCTTTGAACTCATCCCTCCTGCCTATGGCTGTTCTGTCATGGGTGAAGTTTCCATGGCTTCTCCATGCTTCTGGCTGCGTCCATGTACAAAATTGGAATTCTAGACTCTTTCAAATATCTGAGGTTGATATGCTGGAGTTTCATTTACCATACACTTTCTGCATTTGCTTTTAGTTCTCAGAACTCAGAATATTTATATTTTGTTATAAGCCTTGCTACAGGCCAAATATTGTTTCTTTACCTAGTCCTGATTTACCCAGACCCAAAGAAAATCAGTAGCCATTGTTGTGAAAGAGAGAGAGAGAGAGAGAGAGAGAGAGAGAGAGAGAGAGAGAGAGAGAGAGAAATACACTGAGAATCTTCCAAGTTCACTAATTATGAACTGAGAATATGTATAGATTCACCAGACTAAAATCATATGATATTATTAATGATTATTCATATTATACCACATCAGGTAGATTTTTCTACATGTCAATATATACATCTAATTTTTGATTTGGAAAATAGTGGAGCTCAGACATTGATGCAAGCCTTCTTGGCCAATTTAGGACGAAGTATAGAAAGTGTAAGTGTGTAATGAAGACACAAATCAACCTAAATAAATTTAAAAAGTAGATCTTTTCGCCCCATTACTTGCTTACTTGAAGACTATCTTCCTTTATTCTATTACGATATATTTCTTTTCCTAAAGTTTATGTCTATCAACCATTTCCTTTGTTTCCAGCACCACAGGTACCACCCAGGCCACACATGCTCTACTCAGAGGCTGGGAATACCATGCTTTCTGAATGGGTTTCTTTTTCCTACTATTTTCTTCCAAGTAACTCACTATTCAAAAGGCAGAAAGACTTTCTAGCTTAAGGACCATATATTCCAAATATTTGTACTCTATGTTATTATTTTGAAAGTCCTTTCTGTGCAACCAGGATACAGATAACACAGGTCTTATAAACCATTGTTGTTTATGACCAAAACATATTGTATGAAAATAAGAGGTAAAAGGAAAATTAAAAAACAAAATGAAATGAAAATATTATCAGGAATTAAAATAAAACAAGTAAAAATTTTGCTTTATAGGGAATCCTAGGGGGGAGATTAAATAAATAGTCGTGTATAGGTAAGAGGGCTATGATGAGAATGAGGACTGTGGGAAATGTCAGCCCATGAGGACAGAAAGCTATTCACACTGAGAAGTGAGCATAAAGAGAATGAGACTAAGGTATAAGACACAGGACACTTTAGTGTTAAAAATGTATGAAGAAAAAAGAATTTTTAGAACTGAAGAAATCTGTTTAAAAGGTGGTGACTTACTACTTTTGTCGAAGACAGAATGTCTTTGAAAGAGTAGTTGAAGGTTTCTTAGAAATTATCAGAGAAATCTAATGGAATTTATCCTTAGATTCTGATATTATAACCTACTTAAGAAAGATCCTCCAGAATTATGAATACTTTGTATTGAAAATATGATGAAGGGGTTGGGGAAACAAAGGTAACATGTTTCTGTTTTTTGAATGGGTAACAGACTCAGAAGTCAGAAAACAAAACAGGGTTGCATTCAATTTTAGATTCAGGTTCCTTCCAAATAACTTAAAGGTCGAACTTTGTTCTAGATAATTCCCTGATCTGAAAGAATTTAAGGATGCCGGTGTGGTTTCTGGGTTAACAAAGGAATTCCATTCTTTGAGTCTTGTTCAGTTTATGACCCCTTTGAGCTACCACTGAATAGCTCTGAGTGCATCATGGTTGAGCTGCCAAGGTGGTCCAACTTGTACTGCATGCTCACTGGGGATCAATGTCTTGAAAGCAAGCATCTGTGACATGGAAGCCATTCAGCTACAGGCAGTTTGTTCTTCTGTGGACCAGGGAACAATATCAATGGGCTATCTGGTAAATCACTTTCCTTTGGAACTGTGGGGTCTGGATTTTGTAGTGCAACACTTCTTTGTGCTGTGTATTTCTCATTTGTTTCTGTCAGCTGAGACACAGAGCAAATGTTTAGCAAAGGATTCCACAGTTACAGCCATCCTTAAGCAATACCAAAACTATGTGGAATGTAATCTCCACTTCTCAATTACAGTTATTTCTAAATATAACATCCTATGGTTTTTTTTCTTGAATGAGCCTAGTACATTTGTTCCTTAAATATAATGATGATTGAAGCAAAATATGATAGTCATCCAGAGTCACATATATCTAGAATCAGGGCCTAAGTCTGTTAGTCGAAGGTAAGGCAAAAGTACTTTGTGATTGTCAACTGTAAAAAGATGCTCAGATATAAAGTGAGATTCAGGAGAAGACCTACTGGGTTAAATAAAAAGGCTCCCATATTACATTTCAAGTGCTCTGCCTTATTAAAACTGCAGATAGTACTGGTCAGATTTCTGCATCCTCACCCTTGCTCTGCTGTCTACCCATTGATTAGAAGGTTAAAAATGCCGTCATGAATCACAGTGGTCTATTCATGTTCTAAACAAACTCAATTTTTGTTAGCTTGACTGTCCCACTACACGCTTCACTTAGTCCATTCGGTGTAAAGTTTTAATTCCTTTTCCATGGTCTCTGTGATTTTCTGCATAGTGCTCTATTTGCTTACAATGCCCTCCTCTCCCTCTCTATAAAACTTCTGTTATTATTGTGCCTCCTCAGAAGGTATACATTGAAGTTCTACTCCCAAATGGGATGGCTTTTGCAGGTGGGGCTTTGGGGAGGGAATTAGGTTTAAATGAGGCCATGAGCTTGCAGCATCATTATGGGGTTAGTGTCCTCATAAGAGGAAGAGAGAGCAATCTTYCTTTCATGCTTCTACCTTGTCATGCAAGAATGCAGCCACCCACAAGCCACAGAGACAGTTCTTACTGGGAACAAAAGGACAGCCTTCCCGATCTTGGATAGCCCAGCTTCTAGAACTGTGAGAAATGATTTTCTTTCATTGAAGCCCATGATTTCATTGTTGCTACTATATCTTTCAAAGGTAATTATACACTCCCTTTCCTTTGATACTCTTCATGTCAACTCACTTTGTTTATGTCAAGTTGTACTTATAAAACAATCCATTTAAAAAAAGAATTTCAGAGAATCATTAAAATAATTTAAAATATAAAACAGGTGGCTTTATCTTTTCACAGGGACTTTTATTTTGGGTTCTTAGTAAAATATCATTAGAACACCAATCTTGTCAGATTGTTGCATGGAGTCGACACTCCATATAAATCTAAGAGGGATTGCTGCACCTAATTAACTGTCTTCTATTTACAATCATTCTTTGTAAATTGGTGTCTCTTTAGACAGAAAACATATGTTATATGAATAATATATCTGGGAAAATTTAAGTGATGCTTTATTAATTGTGGCTCAGAGGATACTAAGTAAAACTTATTCAAGCAAAGGAAAGTCAATGTATTTGACATTAGACAAGGAAGAAAGAGTCATCTATTTTGAATTAATTTATAATTTGGTTGATCAACCAAAAGATGATGAAGATAAAAGATTCTTTTATATCCAAAACTTACAAAAAGGATGATTTTTTTCTTCAGGAAATTCTTTTAAATTTACATTCAAATTGATATATTAGATTGAAAACCAACCTGGGTGACAATCTCAGGTGGCCTGTTGTTTTCTGATTGTTCATCTCACCATCAGAGAAATAAATGACTGGCTCAAGATATATCCATGATTTCATAGACTTAGAGAGACTGTGGATTTGGACAGTTCAACAGCATATTTAGTTATGGTGAAAAATAGAAGTTTTCCAAAATGTTTTTGCATTATTCAGTGATATAAAAAAGAAAGTTCTCAAAGTTCTATTACATGTTATTTAATGGCAATAAATATTTATGAATATAATGTATACATATGACTATGCTCATGCTATGGGCATGGGAGTCAAACAATTTTTAATACAGGCTAATATGAAAATGATATCCTTTTATATGTAATGAAATATAATAAAGAATAAGAAACTAATTTGGGAAATATTAATTATAATTTTCTATAATTTATCAGTTCATGAACAACATCCTCATTCTTCTTAGATACATTTTTTGTTACACAACCTAGTCTGAACTATTACTCATTATGTAGCCTAGGCATGCATGGGAATCTATATAAAATATTTTCAAATTAAGTCTTTCAACATAAAGGTCTAAGGCTGTGGAATGTAAAACCAGCTGAATATTGATGAAAAAACCCCAGTATCCCTTGTATATTGCATGTCCTGTTTTGAGGGGTCCATCTTAATATTGAAGCATTAAAATGTCAAAATTGTTCCCCTTAACAATTGGTTATTTGGCTGCTTAATTTTAAATTTTAGCACAGGAAGTTATAGCATTGATTAAAGGTACATATATAAAAATAACTAGAGATAGGCACTTGCATAAAACTATTTCTCAAGAAATGATTTAGCAAATGATCAGGACCACAGCAACTCATGTTCCTTCTCTGTCTCCAATGGCCTTCCCCAAATAAATGCTACCATGATATATACCTAGAATGCTTCCCAGGCTCAGCTTTCATTTAAGTGAGTAGCATAAAGCAAACTTCTGTGAACACACACACTTTGAGCATGTCACTTATTGGGGTATGGATTTGTGCACTGTGTATTTAGATTCCAATATTTGTGCCCAGACATCTAGTTACAGTCTAACATTCACTTTGCCATTATTATTGGAGTATCTCTGGTCTCATTGATGTGTAAAAATTTTTTTCCATCAAGAGCATTAGCCAATTGCTGGGCAGGAAAAGAGAAGGAAGGACTTTCTGATCCCATTCAGGGCGGTTCCAGGTTGTTACTCTTCCTTTGAATAAATATCCAACTTATCACACAATGTAAGCTAAAGATGGGGATATGTAAAAATATCCCTTCCTAAAAAAATTCAAGAAGACAAACTCTCATCTTCAACAAATCGTGCCATTCTACATGAATATTTACATATAGGAGAATGCAAATAGATCCATTTCTATCACCCTATACAAAACTCAAGTCCAAATGGACCAAAGGTCTTAACAAAGTCAGATACACTGATTTTGATCAGGACTACACCAGTATGGATATCCAACCAGTATGGATATCAATATGGCTGCTCCTGAGAAAACTAGGAATCAATTTACCTCAGCACCCAGCTATGCCACTCTTAGACATATGCCCAAAGGACATTTTATCACAAGGGCATTTACTCAAATATGTTCGTTTGTGGCTTAATTCATAATTTCCAGAAATCAGAAATAGCCTAGATATCACTCACCCAAGACATTAATTTTTAAAACTGTAGTACATTTACTCAGGTGATATTATAAAATTATCAGGTAAATGGATGGAAGTTGAATAAAATCATCCAGAGGGAGGTAACTCAGACCCAGAAAGACATTCATGGTATATATTAACTCATAAGCAGATATTAGTTGTTAAGATATAATCAAACCATAATCCACTGACCCATGTATGTTAGGTAGAGTAGAGCGCTAGTAGGCAACACATGTACCTCCCTGGGAAGAGGAAATATAATACATTTTGAGGGTTGACTGAGAGCAGTCTTGGGTGTGGGATGGATCAGATGGAGGGAGAGAGTTCAGGAGAGAAGGCTGGAATTGGGGAGCACAGTGGTTTTGTCAAATACTTTTGTCTGTGCCCACTTAAATAGACTTTTTAATTTTATTTGTTCTAAGATGGTAAATTGTATTGTTTAATTTCTAGATGCTGAAATCAAATTTTCTTTATTGACTTGACTAGATATTTTTACAGTGGGCTACCTTTTGCATTTATTAATATTAACCTTTAATAATAATCTATATTCACAAGTGCCAATGACAAAATATTTTTTATTGTAACTCTCAGATTACTATAAAATTCATATTGGTCCTAAAACTAGTTCTGAAAGTCAGCCTACTTCTATTTTACAGGATAGTTTCTGAAGGACAGTATTGTCCTTTTTGTTTACAAAGGCTGTTAGTGATTCCTATTTTTGAAGCCATTTTGGCCAACTCATAATTTAATTATTATTTCAATCACATTATTAAATCCTGAACTCAAATAATTTTATTGCCATTTTTGTTTTTCAATAAAGTTGATGATTTCAGCTACATTTTCTTTATTTCTTCTCTGTCTTTTTAGTTCTGTTTTTCAGAAGAGCTTAAAGTTCACAGTAGCACTGAATGGAAAGCAAGTTCTCATATAACCCTTTCCCACATAAATCTACAATTTCTCTTGCTATCAGCATTCTGTGATAGCACACCATTATCATCTAGATTCCAAAATTTAAATTACATGCTCTTGATACTGTCTTGAAACTGGGGGTTTTGACAAATGGACAATGACCTACATTCGTCTTGGAATATCAGACACAAATTTATTGTATGCTCTGCCTATTCAGTCCTTTCTGTTCCCAACCCACAGGAAACCACTGTTCTTTTTCTGTCTGCTGGTGTTGGCCTTTTGAGAAGGCCACATAGTTGGAAGAATACACCGTGTAACCATTTAGATTTGGAATCCTTGTCTTAGCAATATGCATCCAGGATAGCTGCTGGTCTTGCCCAGGACTGACAGATTTTTTTCTTTTCAATTGATTTTACTGCCTGGATAACCAGAGTTATTCATTCTTTTATTTGCTGAGGACCAAGTGCGCTGCTAGTTTCTAGTATTTGGCAACTATGAATAAAGCTGTTACAAACATTTGTGTATAGATACTTGGATAGACACCTTTGTATTTTCTAATATTGTTAGAAATTTCTCTTCTTTTTCCCACTCTCATTTTACTAGACATTTGTGAAATTTATCAATTTTTATGAATGAGAAACTTTGGGCATCCTCTATGACACATCTGCTTTCTATTTTATTCTTTTATTCTTAATATCTACTTTATTGCATAGCCTATGATGTCAATTTGTCATCTTTTCTAGTTTCTTTAGAAAATAGCTCCAGTCATTTATGCTCATTCCTTCTTTTTATTGTGACAAAATGCATCTAATATCAAGTTTATTATCTTAATTATTTCCTACATACATTTCAATAGTATTTTTATCCATAGAATTGTGTTTTCAAACTAGAATTTCTCATCTAGCAAAGGAACCTCCAAATCACCTGTACACCAATTTTCTCCTTTACTACTCCTCCTCCTCTTCCTCTTCCTCCTCCTCCCAGTCTTATAAACCATATCTCTGTTTTAAAGGATTTTGAAGAATTTCTACTCTGAATAAAGGCAGATACACCATTTTTTCTGATTCTGACTGGTTTATTTTACTTAGCATAAAGGTCATCCTTCTTATAATATGTAACAAGATTCYTTCCTCTTAATGTTGATGGTATTCCATTGGATGTTTGCACTACATTACCTTTATTCATTTTGCTGCTAATGTATCTTTGAACTGCTTCCATTTCTAACTGACTATGGGTAACACTCTTATGATCATGAGAGAGGAAATATCTTTTCAAAGTCTTGATTTGAAATCTTTTCCCCATTTACTCATATTTAGCATCAGTGTGTAACATATTCAGTAGTTTAATACTATTAGCAAAGATTTACCATCATTGCCTTCTTCTGTGTCTTAGAGAAAAACATTGTCAGTTCTTTGACTCTAGACTTAGGTGTGAGGATTTTTGCCCTTCCACTTCCAGAATGTGTCTCATGAAGTTCAGCTTTTCTTTGAGATGAAGATGGCCTTGAACTCATCAGTCATCTGTCCCAAGGTCCTAAGTATTGGAATTGCAGGTGTGCATAACCACACCCAATTTGAGAGTTTCATTTTCCCTTTCTGCTCAGTTTATCAAGTTTTTTTGAAATTCTTTTTTTATTAGATATATTCTTTATTTACATTTCAAATGTTGTCTCCTTTCTTGGCTCCCGACCCCACCCCAAAAATCCCCTAACTGCGCCCTCCTCCTCCTGCTCACCAATCCACCCACTCCTGCTTCCCTGTCGTGGCATTTCCCTATACTGGGACATCTAGCCTTCTCAGGACCAAGGGACTCTCCTTTCTTTGATGTCCAAACAGGCCACCCTCTGCTGCATATGCATCTGGATCCATGGGTCCCTCAATGTGTACTCTTTGGTGGTGGTTTAGTCCCTGGGAGCTCTGGGGTTACTTGGTGGTTCAAATTGTTGTTCTTCCTGTGACTCTGCAAACCACTTTGCTCCTTGGATTCTTTCTCTAGTTTCTCCATTGGGGACCCCGTGCTCAGTTCAATGGTTGGCTGAGAGTATTCCCCTCTGTATTTGTCATGCACTGACAGAGCCTCCCAGGTGACAGGTCTATGAGGCTTCTGTCAGCAAGCACTTGTTGGCAGCCACAATAGTGTCTGGATTTTGTAACTGTATATGGGATGGAATTCTTTTAACCTGGAGTTGAATTTTATAAAGTATTTTAAGTCTATCAGTCAACTGAAAGAAGTGTGATGTCTTTGCAATTCATATAGTTGATGTGTTATAAGGTTTTTACCAGTTCTCATTTAAACATTGTTGCATTCCACAGACAAATCTACTTCACAACATGCAATCATTTTTTAAAGTGTATTTTTACTATTTAACATTTCAAACTTAATTTTTTTAAATATTCTATGAGTATTGATGTCTTGCCTGCATATATATATCTGTGTATCAAAATGTGTCTGGTACTCGCAGCCTGAAGAAGGTGTCAGATTCTCTACAACTGGAATTATAGCCTTTTGTTAGCTTTCATATCCACGTGAATTAAACTCTGGTCTGCTGGAAGATCAGCCAGTGTTCTTAATCTCTGAATCTGTGAAGCTCTATATTATTATCTTGTATATAATTTTATGAAGGCCTTGATAATTTTATGAAAAGTATTTTGCAACTTTCACTGTTCCCTAAATTCTACCCTCTTACCACTGTTCAACACTTCTATTCCTACCTACAAAATTTTGAAACTTCTCTCCTTCCTCTTCCTCTTCCTCTTCCTCTTCCTCTTCCTCTTCCTCTTCCTCTTCCTCTTCCTCTTCCTCTTCTTCTTCTTCTTCTTCTTCTTCTTCTTCTTCTTCCTCCTCCTCCTCCTCCTCCTCCTCCTCCTCCTCCTCGTCCTTCTCCTTCTTCCTCCTCCTTTTTCTCATCTTCTTCTTCACCTTCTCCACCTTCTTTATCTTTTCCATCTTTTCTCATTCTCATCCTCCTCCTTGTCCTCCTCCTCCTTATCCACCTTCTTTTTACTTTCCCTTCCTTCCTTCTTTCCTTCCTTCCTTCCTTCCTTCCTTCCTTTCTTTCTTTCTTTCTTTCTTTCTTTCTTTCTTTCTTTCTTCCCTCCCTCCTTCCTTTATCTTTCTTTCTTTCTTTCTTCCTTTCTTCCTTTCTTTTTATTTCTCTTTCTTTCTCTTTCTTTCTCTCTTTCTTTCTCTCTTTCTTTCTTTTCTTTCTTTCTCTCTCTCCTTTCTTTCTTTTTCTTTCTCTCTCCTTTCTTTCCTTCTTTCTTCTCCTTTTCCTCCTTCTCCTGCCCCTTCTTTTTTTCCTTCCCCCATCATCTCCCTCCTCATACTCTTCCTCATCTTTCTTCTTCCTTTCCAATGGAGTCTAGTTTATGATGCCCAGATAACATTAGGATTAGGGACTGCACTGGTTTTTGATTGGGCTACTAGGAGATCCTTTTAATGTACCATGCTAACATTTTGTTTAGAGTTTTGTATTAATATTTTTTGTATTTTTTCTTTTATTGTTGCCTGCTCTTGTTACTGGAATAATGGTTGCCTCAAAAAGGAAGTTTAGAAGGCTTCCTATGTTTTAGTTCATTGAATGAATTAATCTTTCTATTTAGTCATTGACAAAATTCACCAGCAAAACCATTTACTTTTAGAATATTCTCTATTTCAATTTTGTTGTTTGTACATATATATATATACAAATGCATATACATATACAAATACATATATATGCATATGCATATGCCTATACCTATACATATGCATATATGTACTTTAAAAATTACCTCATGACTCACTTTTGTAGGTTGCATGTTTCTAGGAATTTTCTTACATTACAATTTTTATTTTATCTATGATTTCTCAGTGTAGACAATATTTCATCAATTTCCTTGATTTAAAAAAAATAAAATCACAACTCCACAATAACTGGTATTGTTTCTATTGCTATTTCTAGTCTGCAATTTATTTTATTGTTCTAAATTTAGTTATAGCTTCCTTGCAGTCAATTTAGATTTTGCTTAGTCTTCTCTTTACAGGTCATATATATCCTAAAGTTAGGTTGTTGCAGCCAGCAAGAGTACTCAGCAGGTCAAGGTGCTTTTGCCAAATCTAGCAGCATGATTCCATTATTAGGACCCACATGGTAAAAGGAGAGAATTGACTTTCTCAAGTTGCAGTCTCATTTCCACATACTCAATATAGCATATAACTCTTCCTGTTTCTGTGTCTTTTTCTGCATTTTTCTGTCTTTCTGTTTGTCTCTGACTCTGTCCTTCGTTCTCTGTCTCTGTCTCTGTCTGTCTGTCTGTCTGTCTGTCTCTCTCTCTCTCTCTCTCTCTCTCTCTCTCTCTCTCTCTCACACACACACACACACACACACACACACAGGAGGGATGTGTGGTTATGTTGCTAATTAGGGCTGGTTTAATTCTTTTTACTGCTCCTGTTAGTACTGTTTCAATTGGAAGATGTTCATCTTGATATGTTTTGTTTTTACCTCTAGATAGTTTCTAAATTCCCTTTTGGTCTCTTCTTTCACTAATCATTTGCATTTGATAGGTGTGTTGATTTGTTTGTACATAGTTGTGAATTTTCTGTAAGTTCTATAAGAAAGCAAGCTGAGCAAGCCAGGGGAAGCAAGCAAGAAAGTAACATCCCTCCATGGCCTCTACATCAACTCCTGCTTGAGTTCCAGTTCTGTCTTCCTTTGGCGATCAACAGCAATTTGGAAAGCATAAGCTGAATAAACTCTTTCCTCCCCAACTTGCTTCTTGGTCATGATGTTGGTGCAGGAATAGAAACCTAAGCCGGTCAGTGGTGGCACACACCTTTAATCCCAGCACTTGGGACGCAGAGGCAGAGGCAGGTGGGTTTCTGAGTTCGAGGCCAGCTTGGTTTACACAATGAGTTCCAGGGCAGCCAGGGATATATATAGAAACCCTGTCTCGAAAAAACAAAACAAAAAAACAAAATAAAGAAAGAAAGAAAGAAACCTGACTATGACAGCTATTTTCTTAATATTAGTTTTTCTTTCTTTAATGATTTGTTTATAATTACTTTATGTGCAATGATAACTGCTGTGCCATCTCTCCAGCCCCAGTACTTCATTTTTTTCTGCCCTCTCCAGTCTTGGGTCCTATCCACATGCCCTTGTTCTCCTACTAATCTTTTCTTTTTTCAGTTATGGTTGTTTTATTTTCATGTAGGATGTATTCAATTGTTCCCACTCTCTAAGATCTCTCTTCCCCCTTTTCTGGCCCTCTTTCTTGTTTCAAGAACTACTAATATACCAGGAAAAATATTCACTGCCAGAGATTAATCATTTGAGAACTGACTATCGATTTTATCAGCTCATTAATTAAAAATTAAAAGGAGTTGTTTCAGTGATTAATTTAGATAGATTTTAAAAATACCATGTAGATAGATATTCACTTCCTATCTAAAATGCAGCTAGCAAAGACCTCTATTTTACAGGTTGCCTCTTCACACCATTGAGAGTTTCTTTTATTGGACAGAATCCTTATTTTCAAGTGTCTCCACTTGTCAATTCCTTGGGTTATTTTCTCTGATATTGGCATCATTTTCAGAAACTTTTCACCTATCCCCATATCTTGAAGTATTTTTTCCTAGGCAATGTGCTGATTTCATTTTTTTTATTAGAAGTTTTGGTTCATTTTGAAGTGGCTTCCCTTCCCCAGGTTGATACTATAAATATAATTCCATTTTTCTGTGAATGTATATTGAGTTTTTCATAATCATTTTTAAGAGTCTATCTTGCTCTTATAGATACTGCATGTATTTATTTCTTGGACCTCTGCTTTATTGCACTGGTCTTTTTTAGATCTGTTTTGTGTCAGTATCATGTTTTCTCTATCTCGATTTCGATGTTAGAGTACATGAGGTCAGATATTTTGACACCATCAGCACTGGAAACAATCAAAACAAGACATTGCCTTAAGAGTGGGCCAAACATTTTGCTAGCTATATAACAGAGGAAAAATATCTAAAATATTTAAATAATTCAGAAGACTAAATAAACAGGAGGATTTAATGAATACATGACAACCAAAGATAAAATCATCCCAATCAATAAACCGACTAAAGAAATAGATAGTTCTCAATGATAAGGGACAAATAGCCTGCAAATATAGGAGAGAAAATTGAACACCTCAAGTCATTAGGAATGTACAAATTAAACTAAACTAAATTTAGACTCTCTCACTGGCTATTATTGGCTTTAATTAAGAAGGCAAATGACAACAAATACTAGTCAGCTATACAGGAATTTAAATTCAGCAACATGGCTCCTTTTGCTGGAATTTAGACATGTCCTTACAACATATTTTTAATCCCAAACAATGTAAGTAAGTTTAGTTTGTAGAAGAAAGCAACCATGTTTGAAAATGATGTCTAATTGAAGGGCAGACAAAGTGATAAATCAGAGAAAGATTTGACAGGATGAGTTAGAGACAGGATGCTCCCAACTCTCATAAAGATGGGAAAGGGAGGGTATTTAAAAGCAGTACAGGAAGAGAGAAAGGGCAGCTAAGTGACTCAGGTCTGTTCAGTCAGGTGTTGAGTTCTTTTCCACTTGTGCCCATAATAGAGGTAGTCGAAGCCAAAGAATAACAAGGAACCAGAAGATTAGAACAGATTATCAGTTTGTTTGAGGACACAAAGAGCAATTTAGTCAGAAGACAAGAGAAGCCAGATTGAATCAATCAGCTTGTAGAGAAGTTTAAGGCAAGAACAGCTGAGTTGAACTAATCGGTGTTTCAGAAAGAACTAGAAAGGGTGATTTTATTCAGCATTATGCCTCCAAGATGACAATTACTTCAGGCAAGTAAAAGTTTCTTTTACAATCAGGATGTAAAGAAAGGGAACTATTTTATATTCTATTGACGTCATGAAAGTCCCCCAGTAAACTAACAGTGGAGCTACAATATGATTAAGACATACCATGTGTGGGTATGCACCCAGTGGGCTTCAAGCAATAAAAAACAACACTTTTGTTTTTTGCAGCATCTTTTATAGGAATAAACCTAGATGTGTATGCATGTGTGTGCATCTGCGTGTATGTGTGTGCATGTGTGTACGTGCATGCTTGTGTGCATGTGTGTGTGTGTATTGGTGCTGGCTAGCTCGTCTTTTGATTAGCAACAAAGTTCAGCTAGAGTTACCTGACAGGAAGGAACCTCAGTTGAGAAAATGTCTCCATAAGATCTAACTGTAAGCCAATTTTCTTAATTACTGATTGCAGTGGAAGGGCCCAGACCATTTTGGGTGGTGCCATCCTTGGGATAGTTGTTCTAGATGCTATAAGAAAGCAGGGGGAAACCAAAAAGTACACATGGAGGGAGCCATGGCTCCAGCCACATGTGTAGCAGAGAATGGCCTTGTTGGACATTAATGAGAGGAGAGGCCCTTGAATCTGTGATGGCTCCTTGCCCTAGTGTAGGGGAATGCCAGGACAGGGAAGCAGGAATGGGTAGGTTAGTGAGCAGAAGGAGGAGGAATGGGGTAGTGGGTTTTCAGAGGGGAAACCAGGAAGGGGGTAACATTCATGAAATTCTTAGAGAAATGGATGGAACTGGAGAGCATCATATTGAAATGTAAATAAAGAAAATATCTTTTTAAAAAAAAGCAGGCTGAGCAAGCCAGCAAGCAGCATCCCCACCCCCATTCATGAACTCCTGCCATCAGGTTCTTGGCCTGGTTGAATTCCTGTCCTGACTTCCTTTGATGATGAAGAGTACTGTGAAAGTTTAAGCTAGACAAACCCTTTCTCACCAATTCGCTTTGCTTGTTTGGGGGCAGCAGTAGAAATCTTACCTATGACACACATGCATGCACACACACACACATACACACATAAGATAACACACATATACACAGAATGTCATGAAATAGATGTAGAGTTGAGGAATGAAGGGGACTACTGGAAAGGGTGGTATATGGGACAAAGAACAGCATCTAGAGTTGATTAAAGGTGACATGTGTGACATAGTTAAATGAAAATGCCCATGCTTCCTGTCACTAATAAGAACTTCTACCATAAAACTTAAAAAAGAAACATTTTATATTTGTATACTTTTAAGCTTTTAGCAATTTAAGTCAGATCACTTATACTTTAGCAATTTAAATCAAATCACACTGCATCTCACCTTGACCTTATTTTATATATTTTTCAACAATATTAATTTTATCTGTTAGATTTCCAGCAAATGATGCAGTGGTGGTGATCTTTCTAGTTCTCTATTTAAGCTTTATTGTAATATCCTGTGCCTGTGTGTGTGTTTGCTTTTACCACTGAGAGTTGTGCTTTCATATGCTGTCATGTTATGATTTAGTATCTTTTCATTTCAATTTGAAGAAATCCCTTCAGCACATCTTGTAAGGCAGGTCTAGTGATGAACTTCCTCAGTTTCTGTTTGTCTAGGGAAGTCTTTTCCTTTTATTATTGAAAGATGATAAAGTATTCTTGGTTGACAGGATTGTGAATATATCATTAAATTCCCTACTGACTTTTAAGGTTTCTGCAAAAATTTCCACTGAGTCTGATGAGAGTTTTCTTGTAAGTGATGGATTTATTTTCTCCTGTGGCTTTCAAGATGCCTTTTGTCTTTGATAAATTCTTCTATCATTTTTCTTCTACCTGAAGATTTTAGCTTTAGTATTTTTGGTAAAGCAGATATCTTGCTAACCTCTCATAGTTATGAGAATGCTTTTATTTCACTTTTATTTTCAAAGAGTATTTTTGGTGGGTATAATGTTCTTACATGCTGCTTCCTTACATTCATAATTTAAAGGTATTCCACTGACTTTGGCCCTCAAGGTGATTAATGAGGATGATCTAAATTAGCAGGCCATTTCTTTCTGTTTTCAAAATGATTTCATCTATCTTTGCTTTTCTGTGTTTTGGTTATAGTTAAATTTACATGTGGTTTTTGTTGAGTTTGTGCTGGATGTTTGTTGACTATCTTAGATAACTCACTATTATTTTGTTTTGTAATTCTTAAGATTAGACTACTATTTCTTCAAATACATTTTTTGCCCTAATATTTTTTCTATATTTTGAGATTCTCATGACTCACTTTATGCCTTTACATTCATACCTAAAGCTTCATTCATTGGTTTTAAACTTCATTTCTCCACATTTATTTCACTGGAAATTTTACATTTCATTGACTTCTTTTCTTAGATCTTCCTATTTTGTTACTGATTACATATGATAATTTTTTGGCTATAAAGTTGTTACCTTATTCTGTTTAAAAATGTTTCAATTTTGATCATTTCTGTATGCCAGTATCTTCCACTTGCATGCACTTATATTTCCCGTGTAGAATATGGCTATCACTTCTACTTTTGGATATTTGTTCAATAATTCCAATATCTAGGTCATTTTTGGTTAACCTCAGTTAATTTTCTTGGGAAATAGTCACACTTTGTATGTAGTGACATAGTTTGTTAACTAGACAATTTGCAAGTCATGTTGAATAGGTTTTATTCTATTTTGCTTATATAGTTGGAGAGTGTTTAGTGCTCTGAATTACTACTATTTTGAAATAATATTTTTGTCCAGACTGCAAAATTTGTCTCATTCTTTTACATGCTTGCTGGGTGTATCAATTTAGTCACCCAAATCTTTGCTACGCTTCTTTGTATTACACAGGCACAGCTCATTGGTAATCCTGAGACTTGCAGTTTTAATGCACAGTTATTGAATCTGACACATTGTTGGCTTAATGATTCTCATTCACTTTTTTCTACCTATAAATGCTCCTTTTCCTCATGTCAGTGAAATTGTTTTGTGAGGTTGGGGTTAGATGGCAGCTGACATTTTCTGCTACTCCATGACTATGTCCCACCATTCAGGTAAAAGTGAGGGAGGGATGTCAAGGGAAAACTCATTTTGTGTGTTTTCCCACAAACTCCTCATTTTGTTCATGTTTTAAGAGTAATCACTCACGCTCTTATTCTATGCAGGACTTTTCATTTAATCAGCAAACAGGCAATAAGCTATAATAAGCCAGCACTATAAAAATTTTTTTGCCTATTTTATTTTTTATTTTAATTTTACTTATTTATTTTTTCTGGGAGAAATTCACTCATGAATTTAATGTGTTTGTAGCACATCCATCTCTCACTTTCTCTTTTAAATTTCTCTTTCAATTTGAATTCCAGCTTCATCTTGCCCTCCTCCTCCTCTTTCTCCTTCTCTTCCCCCTCTTCCTCTTCTTCCTTCTCTTATTCGACTACTTTTTCTTCTCCTCTTCATTTTGCCCCATGTAACCGAGCCCAAGTTGTGTTGCTATATGTGCATAGGTGCAGGCTGTTTACTGTGGCTACCATCCTGAAGATAACTGACTCTTCTTTCCCTAATGGCCATCAATGGCTTGTAACTCTCCAGTTCAGACTGGGCTCTTGTGAACCCTCATAGCTCCCACACAGATACCTAGTAGTGTTCAAAGCAACATAGTAATCTTATGGCAAAACATTCCACCACATAGCCTATAGTCTGAATGACTGTTGTTTCATTCAATTTCAATGCTGTTTAGTGTTCACATTCATTTTGTGGACATAAACAGATATCATTAAATATTGGGCTTCATCTTTATTACCAAGCCAGTCACAAAAGAACTATTAGATCTCATGAATAGTAGCACAGTTTCATTTATTTTTATTTTTTTTTTAGCTTTTTTATTAGATATAGTCTTTATTTACATTTCAAATGAGTTCCCCTTTCCTGGTTCCCACCTCCCCGAAAGTCCCATAAGCCATCTTCCCTCCCCCTGTTCCCCAATCAATCCCCTCCCACTTTCCTGTCCTGGTATTCCCCTATAATGCTACATTGAGCCTTTCCAGGAATAGGGGCCTCTCCTTCCTTCTTCTTGGACATCATTTGATATGTGAATTGTGTCTTGGGTATTCCGAGCTTCTGGGCTAATATCCACTTATCAGTGAGTGCATACCATGTGTGTTCTTTTGTGATTGGGTTAACTCACTTGGAATGATATTTTTAAGTTACACCCATTTGTCTAAGAATTTCATGAATTCATTGGTTTTAATAGCTGAGTAGTATTCCATAGTGTAAATATACCACATTTTCTGTATCCATTCCTCCATCGAGGACACCTGGGTTCTTTCCTGCTATGAACATAGTGGAGCATGTGTCTTTATTACATGCTCGGGAATCCTCTGGGTATATGCCCAGGAGTGGTATCACAGTTTTAAATTGGACTTATCTCTTACTTTTTTCCTATGACGCCCTTGAAACAATATTGTTGAAATTCCTTAACTATGGATGAAGGAATGATTCAGTTAGTTGAAGTATTTAAGAGAAGACAATACCAACATTTACATTGCTTACTATGTAACCAGAAAAGTGTTGTGTTTGTTAGTTTTAACTGAATGTCTCCCCTATACTCTCATATAATGATTCTCCTTTTTTTTCCTGGAAGTATAAGAAATATGTGGTTGACTAAGTCTCTGATATTTGTTCTGTGATAAATTCTACTGTTGCAGATCCACTAACTGGTGAAGTTCACCCTCTCTACCTGTGTACTTTATGACTGAGCATGTTTTGTACCCACTTTCTTAGTCATTGTGTCTCTCATTTTGTTATCATCTAGAGACTTTGTCCTGACTGCAGGTGGAGAGAAAATAAAGACAGACACACAGAAGGGCCAGGATGAAGTCAACTAGACTCTTTGATGAAGAAAGTATAAACTTGTACAAACTCAGTGTGTTTATTACATAGGGCTGAACATAGAAGCAGGTTATTACATACAGATGAAAAAGAAGATGAAGCTACATCATAGAGATATACAAAGAGGCATGGTTTATGAATCTAACTGGATCAACGAGCCAGGTTTAACCATCCAGAAGGAGCAGTTTCTATAGGGCAGCCATTTTTAGGCTGCAAGTTTTGTGGGGAAGGGAAGCTTTTGTGGATACTTTCTGTATGAACTGCCAACATTCACACAGGGACAAAAAGGAACACTCTGACCTGAAGGAAGGAGCAGCTTTGTCAATTTCCCTTAGGTCTGAGGCTGTGCTCAAGTCCAGAGCACACATTCATTCTGACCTCACTTGCCTATGCTTCCTCTTCCCCAATCTTTGTTTTTAGCTTACTCTTTTTCTTTTTCTTTTTCTTTTTCTTTTTTTCTTTTCCTTTTTCCTTTTTTATTTTTATTAGATATTTGCTTTATTTACATTTCAAATGATATCTGCTTTCCTTTCCAGTTCCCCCTCTGAAACCCCCCATCCCATCCCCCTCCCCTTACTCACACCCCCTCCAATTTCCTGACTTGCATTCCCCTATTCTGGGGAATCAAGCCTTCACAGGACCAAGGACCTCTCCTCTCATTGAAAGGCCATCCTCTGCTACATATGCATCTGGAGCCATGGGTCCTTCCATGTGTACTCTTTAGTTGGTGGTTCCTGGGAACTCTTGGGGTACTGGTTGGTACCAAATCAAACATGTTCTCTGGCTACCTGAGCACCATTTGGCAATTCATCTTTGTAGATTTTTGCATCACAAAGATTATAGTTTGGTGTTGAATATTAGTTCTTAGCCAAACCCTATTTTCAAAACTAACAAACAAAGTCAAGGAATTAATTTTATAAGTAGTAAAAATTCCAAATAGAGTAGAATAGATTTGTTGGATTCCAATGTTGCTGACACTTCACAGCTCATGAAACTCATATGAGATATATCATTTTGACATTTGGCTTAGGAATGGGAGAATGTAATATAGTGGAGGAATCACTGAACATATTTAAAGGTAGGTTTTTCATTAGTTGTTGATTTATTTAATTTATCTATGATAAACTAGCCAGACCATAATATGATAGGTTGAAGAAATGTTTAATGGTACTTGCCAGAAATTTCATCCAAAAATAAACTTTTAGTTTTTATTGCTAGGAAGCAACTTTATTTACCCTTGCCATATTTTGAAATGGAAGAAAATTTGACCTGGGTAAAGCAGCAATAATATCAGGCCATCATTTATTCTGAGGAAGATGAGAAATGAAACCCTCAGTTTTCTACATTAATGACAGTTATTATAAATCAATGATTTTTGTCTGTTTGAGAGGGCACTTGGTAAGTAAGACTGCAACAAAACAAAGGTGACCCTAAATTCTCCACTATAATGCTAAATAAAGATAAATATATCAGGTTTGCTTCTGTTACACTCATTCCAACAGTGGGATTAGTAGGCAGACTGCATTTTAAAAGGTACAAGAGTTTTGAATACATTAGATTTTCTAAATCCCTTGAAATTTGGTAATACAAGTAAATGGCTTTCAATAAAATGCATAAATTCATACATGCATACAGACACATATAATTTAGAAGCATATGATCAGGATAAAAAGCAAGCAGAGACTTTTTTTTAAGTTTATTGGTTGTTCATGGCAGAAAATGAATGCATAATGTACCATACCCATTTCTCAGGGATTGAATACCTTTTGCAGGGAGGAATGTCTGGGACAGAAAGCTTATTGGTTAAACCTTCAGGGCTTCTAGGTACCTCATTAGCACGGAGAACTCTGTTTTGGGCCTTTGTGAACATAAGACCCTTTCTTTTATATGAGGATTGTGGCATGTGTTCAAGGTCAGGAATCTGACAGGCTACAGGGAGTCACCTAAGTGCCAGGTGTGTGCCCACTGAATCTCCAGGTCTCAACCAAGCATAAATATTATTTAACACATTTCTTCATACTTCTCAAGGGAACAAATGCTCTTATAGTCATTGGTAACACTTTGTATGATATTACACATTTTTACAAGTATAATAACATTTAATAGTAACCAACCACTGCTTGTAATAGAACAAAATAATTTTGTTCTTTCCCTATTAGTCAAAAAATATTTTCTCTTTGACCCCTAGAATACTTCTGTTTGATTTTCCTATTGCTGAGGCTGCAAGCTATTTAAATATTTTGTATTCTGATTTTTAGTTATGGGATGTGAAGTAACCTTTTCTTATCTTCTAATTTACAATTTTCTTTTGCAGAACAAATATTTCTATGTTGATAAAATCCATCTTAAAAAATATATCTTGTATTCCTTTGGTCTTTTGCCTGTCTCTTGTGTCAAAGCTAAGACAAGAAGACCAAGTACTCCTGCTATGATTATTGTGTGTCTTTTTACTTTGTAATCTCAGCAGGTTTTATCTCATGTATATTGGAGTTCCATTGTTATGAAAGGCAGATTTAGAATCATGCATTTTTAGTGACTTAGCCCTTTTATGATTTTTAGTCTTGGTAAATTCTTCTGCTTTGAAATAAACTTGGACATAACTATTAGGTATTCCAAATATTTTTAGTAAATCCTTATGTACCATTTGATATTCTGTGATTGAAATTGTAATCTCTTTATCTGATTATGTCCATAAGAGATATCATATAGACAGCTTATAATTTGGTCTTAAGTTTAGATTTATTCTAGTCACAACTCTTATATTTTACTTAATGTTTTGACTTACAAAATGCAGATACAATGTTGTGGGTCTCAAATTGTGCACTTTGTAGTTTGACTCATTTGTAGTTACTATTCTTTCCCACTCTCCTTTTAGATTATTTGTATAATGAATAACTATCACTTTCATCTCCTGGGATTTTGGTAGTTATTCATATAGATTTGTCTTGGATGCTACACTCTTTTTCATGGTACTTAGTGTATATCAATATGTYCAGTGAAATATAGAAATATTAACACTTCATTTTTCTTTCTCTTTTCCATTATAGTTGTCATAAATATTTCATATTCATTTAAGAAGTGTTCTAGTCTTTGTTTTGAGCAATAATTACCATTTGAAATGTTCTAACTTTGTTTATTTAGCATGTTATATGTCTACAAGAATCTCTACATTCATTTGGTCTTACTTCTTTTCCAAGTTTCTGTTATATTTTTCCTGCTATCTGACATAATTTCATTGACATGTTTATTTTTTAAGGAATCCATCTGCTAGTAACAAATTCTCATGGTTTCCTAAGAGATATTTTCACTAGATATATTATTCTGGGTCAACAGTTGTTTCCACTCAGCCCTTTATCAATCCTGGCTCAGGGATTTCTTGCTACAGTCATTTCTGAGGACAGATCCATACTCATTTGAACTTTTGATCTGCTGTATATAATGTGCCATTTTTAAGGGTTGCTGTCAAGAGGTTCTCCTCAGTCTGGTCTTTAGCCAATTGGATATGATACATCTGAGGATGAATTTCTCTGTGCTTATCTCTTTTATCTTTTACTAAGCCCCTTAAATCTCTATGTATGGATTTTAACACTCACTCTATCTTTTTTTTTAATCAATTGAAATGACTAAAATGTTGATCCTCACATATTCTCCACAGTGTCCTGTAGTGACCTCCATTTCTTTTAACCTTTATTTGTTTTTATTTTTTATGTGTATGAGTGTTTTGCCTGAGAGTATGTATGTGCACCATGTTTCTGTTCATCAAATGCCTTTGGAAGAAGAAGAGGCTGTCTGATCCTCTGGTGTTATCCACATTTATGAGCTACAAGACAGGGCTTGGAATCAATCCTGAGTCCTGTGTTTGGATTAAATGTATAGCTTCTTCAAATTTCTTTTCTTTCTCTCTTTTTGTCTCTGATATTAAAATTCCTTTCTGCTATGAGATTGTATTATTTGTTGTCTGTTTGTCTCTTCTGTGGGTACTAGTCTTTCCTGTTTTCCTCTTAGATCATTTGCATAATGAATAATCAGTTTCATCTACTGGGACTTTGGGTGTAGTTACTGATACAGAATTGTCTTGGTGACTACAAGGATATAGCATATGCTGTTTTGGTACTTAATCAGTGTGTGCATTGGAAAATATATTTCATTTAGTTAATAGGGTTTTCACTTGTAAAAGTTCTTTTTGTTTGTAAGAATGGACACAGGCAGAAAGTCAATGTGCATCCACTTCTCTGCTTCATCACTTAAAATTTTATAAATAAAATTACTCCAATGATTACTAAACATTTTATAAAAATACGTGCCTTAGAATATCAATTAATCTCTCATAGTAGATATCATTACTGGAAACCTACATTCTAATAAGCATTATATAGATCATGTAGATGTAAAATATGTGGTAGAAATGTTATAAATGATTTTATCCATTGAGAATATATTTTGTATTCTAGTTACATATCATTTACAAGAAAATAAAATTTTTGAGGCTCTGAAATATAATAATGTTTCCTAAATGTATACATTTAGTTTCTACTAAAAATAATACTTAAGCTCAAATAAAGAGAGAAAAATGCTGAGGAATCAAAAACACAACAAAGTTAAATAACTCTTAGGGCTGGAGGGATGGTTATCAGTAAGCATTCAGAGGACCCAAGTTCCTGTGGCAAGCAGCTCATAACTGTCTGTAACTTCTGTTCCATGGAATTCGATTCATTTTCTGCCTACATGGACACTATCACATATGTGGCATGTATATGTGGCCATACATACCCATTCACAAAAATAAAATATATACTTATTATTTATATATGTATATATATTGCATAAATAGATAAATAATATAAACATATAAAAATAAAAATATGTTTATTATATCCCCTAACTCTTCTCAGATTCTTCTCACCTCTGTCTTTTCTTTTTTTAAATGTATCTATTCAGTTTTCATTAGCAATAAAAGTGAAAAGATTAATAGTACATACAGCATCATGGAAAATATATAAAAAAAGAACATGCTGAATCAAAAGACCCAGTTGGAAAACACTGTATGTCAGAACACAGTCAAAAGAATGATGTATGGTAGACAGTATCTTGAGGAGCTATAAGAGATAATCCAGGAAAAAAGGCTTATGGCCTTTTACCTCAGATACACTTTGTTCCTTTGATTGTTCTTGGATGTGATTTCATGCCTCCTGTGACAAACATTCACATTCAACCTATAAGACATGTTTATTCTTGTTGGATAGCTAAACATAGCTATAGAACCCAAACTGGACAGCACACCCTGAATCTGCATATCCTTCTGCCTTGCTTTCATGTTGTCCCAGATATAATCTGTAGTACATGCCAGGCAATTGTGTTATAACTGATTTGTCCTGGGAAAGTTCTGAGAGAGAGATGCTCTGTTAAAATATTTAGTATGTGCTTAGGCATTTATTTACATTTTTTTCTCTACACAACATTCTGGTTACAGTTCACCCTCCTCTCACACTTTCTCACCCACTCAAAAACATGCCTTTTCCTTTTCTCCTTAGAGAACAAATAAGGAAGCAAAAGAACGCAAAAGCAGAATAAAAATGAAAACACATTTTTAGCACAAATCAAAAAGCACAAAATCAGAAGCTATAATATACAAGCAAAGACCGAAATACTCAAAGAAATGTGATACAAGAAGCCCATAAAATATTTTAAGATAAACTGCTATCTATATTAAACAATATTATATATTATTTATCTAATGTAAATATACTATATGTACTTTATGCATAATGTGGTTAGAGAAAGGAAAAATTAACTTTGATATCTGAAAGATCTTAATACTATTTTTCAAGTTTTATTGAGTTAACATTTTTCTGGTACTATTAACTCAATGGAACTAAAATATTTTTAGTTTTTTGGTTAACCTTCATAATTGATTATTAGTTTATTGATAAAAACTTCATATGATTACTGTTCTTTACATAATATTGTGTGTTTCAACATTTGTGTGTTTCTTGAGCTTTTTCCTTGGCTCTGTTTTTCCTTGTTTGTTTTGCCCTGTGCTGGTTTGTTTGTTTTTATTTTTTCTCACTATTATTGCTGCCATAATATTCTTGTTTGTTTCTGAATGAAGAAAGTGAGGATGCAAACTTGGATGGGGAGAAAGTGTAGAAGATCTAGGAGGGAATGGGGAGAACAAACTTAAACCAGAAGATATGAAATAAAATATATTTGTATGTTAAAAATTTTAAAGGAATATCAACAAAAATTAATATAGGATCATTAGTGAATAATCTCATGAAAACTGGCACTAAAGAATGTTTTGTCTATTATGGCTTTATCAAGGGCTTTCAACTCTTAGTGGAGATCTTTGCAAGACATGAATACCTGTAATGTTATTTATACCATGCTAGTAACACAATTCATAGTATTTAATTTAATTTTACCATTAGACATTATTTAAAGTTCATTATAAAATATACTAAATATATTAAATATATTTATAAAAATATTTTATAGTTTTATAAATATCCTAATATATTCTTAAATATATTTTTTCTATCTTTCTTTCAAAACTTCTTCCTGAAATGGGATCTTACACACTCCAAGCAGTTAAAACCTAGGATGATCTTGAAATTCCCATCCTCCTGGGATTAATTGCTCACTAATGGTAGTTTGTAAGATGCTGGATATTTTCACCCAGGTTGTCTTATTTTCAAGACTCACATCACCCAGCTGAGCTATATCTCAATCTCCGTATTTCAACTAGTTTTATTTTACTGGATATTGACCTTATCTATATCTTCTGTTACCTATATAAAAAGAAATATGATATTTTTAATATATGCTAAAATTCAGGTACATTGTTTGATTAGGATGATCAAGAAATTCTATGTGTTTTAGGGTTGCTATATTTTTCCAACCCAAGAACCCAGTAAAAGAAATCTCAACTCAATTAGTAATAATACAAGCTATAAGCCCAGATTGGGCAGATCTCCCACTACACTATTCTAATCCCAACTATATTATTCCATTTAACTTGGGGTTTCTCCAGGCCTCGAGCTTCTCTCTTTGCAGCCTCTCCGTAGATCTTTCTCTTCGATCTTCCATAGCTCCTCCCCCTTCCCCATCGATCCTTTTCTCTTCCCCAAACTCCAAACTCTGAGCTTCTCCCTCTTTCTTCTGCCCAATCATTGGCTCAAGCCTTTATTTGAAAAGTTAAGGTTGGGAGAAGGTTCACAAGGCAACTCCTCACCTGCAGCCCCTCCCAGGAGTGGAATTAGCATCAAAATACAAGCCCAGGCTGTCCACAACATTTTAGGACAAGTTAAATTGTATATAATAGTGAAAGCCTTTTCACTAAAATAATGAACAAGACAAGGTGGTCCACTGTCCTTCCTCAGGATCAACATAGTACTTTAAGTTTTAGCTAGAGTGATAATGCAAGTGAAGGTGATAAAAATTATAAATATAAAAAGGAAGTAGTAATATACATATTTGCAGATAATATGACTGTTTAAAAGACCGCAAGGACACCACCAGAATGCTTGTACTGGTGAAAAATACATTTAGCAATGTAGCAGAATAGAAAACTAGCACACATAAGTTGGAGAGATAGTTCAGGGGTTTAGAACCCTTGGTTCTATTGCAGAGGATCCAGTCCTTTTTTTTTAATTATGGGAAAGATTTTTTCATTGATTATTTATTAGATATTTGCTTTATTTACATTTTTATTTATTCACTTATTTACGTAGTATCCCCTTTCTTTGTTACTCCTCCAAAAACACCCTATCCCATTCC
>BDUI01000061.1:704063-720344 GCA_002335545.1 Apodemus speciosus
GGTGAGAAGTCTTTCTTTAGCTCTGTACCCCATTTTTTGATAGGGTTATTTGGCTTTCTGGGGTCTAACTTCTTGAGTTCTTTATATACATTGGATATTAGCCCTCTGTCAGATGTGGGGTTGGTGAGGATCTTTTCCCAATTTGTAGGTTGTCGATTTGTCGTTTCGAAAGTGTCTTTTGCCTTACAGAAACTTTGTAATTTTAATTCTTGATCTTAGGGTATAAGCTATTGGTGTTCTGTTCAGGAACTTTTCCCCTGAGCCAATGTCCTCTAGGGTCTTCACCAGTTTCTTTTCTATTAGTTTCAGTGTGTCTTTTTTTATGTGGAGGTCCTTGACCCACTTGGAGTTGAGCTTAGTACAAGGAGAGAAGAATGGATCAATTCTCATTCTTCTGCATGTTGACCCCCAGTTGAGCCAACACCATTTGTTGAAAAGGCTATCTTTTTTCCACTGGATGTTTTCAGCTCCTTTGTCAGAATCGATGTGTAAACTAATGTCTCAGAACATATAAAAGGAGGAGCAAGGTGTGCATGGTGGAGCAGCAGTAAAGGTTCTGTTGAATGGAAAGGGAGAGGAAGTCACATGAACAGTCAATATCCGTCCATCTGAATTCATAGACACTCTCATATTTTTGGGCTGTTGTTAATATAAATTGCTACATTTCATGTAACTGATTTTATTGTTGTATAATATGAAAGGAAAGCCATTCAGAGTTAAAAAATATAAAAATGTCATATAAATGTCTGACATTAATATTAAATGCCACCATTAAAATATTCTTTATATTTTGAAAAGGGCAATATAGTTCCTTTAGGTGTCAAAAATTTACAATACTTATACTTAGAAATATAATCAATTAAGTATAGTACTTTAACATCATCACAGACAGCTACTAATTTAAACTTTAGATGATTTGTTTTCATCAATAAATATAGAGGATGGTCAGTATTCTGCAGATGATTCTGTTGTAAAGTGTTGACTTATGGTTTTAAAAGAAGATTATAATGTTTCAAAATTCTTCTAAAGGTCCAGATGAATCAGATTTATAAATGTGTCATTTCTGGAATCTTCAATTCTAAATGCGTTTTTTTCTTTTATTATAAAATGTTGAAAATGTTATGTTGGCTTTTCAGAATTTATCGAAAACAGAGAAAAATTTCATGTTGAGAGCATTTTTATGTAATAGGTTTGTATTGTGGTTAGAATCTGAAATGATAGGGGTCACGCTGAGGTAAGCAATGGTCCACTAAAGCAAAAACCTGACTTCAGAAGGACTTTTACAAGGACTGTAGTCTTTCAAAAGTGCTCTGGCAGATGAAGACTGTTATGGTTTTCCAGCAAGCTCCTCGCCTTAGCTCTTTTGAAGCATGTTTGCAAACACTCCATCTGTTCTTTCTCCTATCACAGAAATGTCAGCTGAGTTCTTCAGACAAATGGAGGAGCCCTATTGGAAAGTTGACACCCTCACCATATGTGATCTTGCCTTGCCAGGAAAACTATTTTCACATCTTGTGAGACACCAGAATTCCATTGAATGCTGCATATTTCTATATTTGGTTAAATTTTAGTTTCTGAAAGAATTTTTTCCCATTCAGTACAGTGATAATCCACTATGAATGAGAATCCTGTATTAACATTAGCTTCACTTAAGGAAATATTCCTACAATAATATGCAACATAATAATTTAAATGAAAAATATATGTCATCAGGCCGAGAAGATCGTTCACAACTCAATGTACAGCTGTAACTATTGATTTTCTTGGTGTATTATTCATTGTTCTGTAGAGGGGCAGATCTAACTGAGAAATATATATATATATATATGTGTGTGTGTGTGTGTGTGTGTGTGTGTAATTATTTCATTTTCTTATATTAGATTGTCTGGCAGTCCAACAACGACTCTTCACACTACAGAAGCAGAGAACTAGTTTCTGCTTAGTCCATAGGTTTGCTGACACAACAGTTTCAGTGTGGAGCAGAAGCCTGGTGGACTCTGGAAAAGCCACTGGTCATCAGCCCATGTTAGATGTTAGAAGTTTCAATCACCTGGTTCTGGTGTCTTCAAAAGATGATGTCAGTCACAGCAACAATAGTAATATCGTCATCGTCATCATCGTCATCATCATCATCATCATCAACAACAACAACAACAATAACGACAATGGCAAAGTAGATGGTATACTCCATGAAGATGCCTTTCAAACAAAACAAATACTTGGTAAATGTGATCATTCTCCAAGTATTCTTGTTTGAATTTATATTTCAACCCGTTTAATACAAGAACATGACTATTCCCTTATGAAAATTTTTCTATAAACCTTTGTAATCATATTTCACCTTCCCCCATCTTGCCATAAGCCCTAGCCTTTGGTATCCACTAATTGTACTTTGCATATTTTATTTTATTATTGCAAATATTACGTTTTATTATATTTGTGATTGAGATTGGCTTTTTTCCTCCACTAAGCATTATGACCTTCCAGTCGGATCAAAGTGCTGCATTTACAAATACTTGTTTCTCTTTAAAAAGCTCCAGAATGTGATTTATTATTTATGATCACAGTGTAATTAATTGCTTAGCAACTGTTGGAAAAATTATGACTATGTTTTTAAATATTACAAATATGACTCCTGTAGACATTTCTGCTCAACTTTTCCTTTTACTCTTTTTCACTGAAAGGAGAGATTTTTCATACAATGTATTTTGCTTATGACTCATCCTCCCCATCTATTCCAGATCATCCCTACATTCCCTTCAGAGAAAAATGTTTATTTATTTAAAAAAATGCACTGATTTTACATTTTAACCTGTCCACAGCTTGAGAATAAATGTCTTGAATATTTTCTGTACATCCTTGAGATCTACATTAGACACTGATATAATTTTTGTTTCAACTTCAATTATAAGATAAAAATAAAGAAGAAAGCAGATAGCAGCTGAGTGGCTCTTAGATCCTGGGAAGGGACAGGGGATGGTGATATAAAAAGAGGATATAGAATCGATGCAAGGGTGCACCTGGGCCAGAGGAAAATGTTTTTGTTCTATAGTGCAGTAGAGTAATGATGATTGATAAAAGCCAGTAATATATGTCAAAGTAGGTAGTAGACCCTTTATGCAGACCACACTAAGAGGACTAGGTAAGTTACTGAGATAGATAGATAGATAGATAGATAGATAGATAGATAGATAGATAGATAGATAGATAGATAGACAGACAGAAAGATGAGATGAGATGAGATGAGATGAGATGAGATGAGATGAGATGAGATGAGATGAGATGAGATAGAGATAGAGAACTTGAATTGGGAAAGCACATGAGGGAAGACGGTTCCTGCAGAAGTCAGAGGAGGGAAGCAACTGACAAATATCTAAACAAATTGTTTTCATGTGTGAAATTACCAAAGAATAAATACAGAGTGTTAGGATTTTGAATGTCCTAAGTACAAAACAATTTTAGGCAATAGGCTAACTATCCCAATCTGATCATTGTATTGTGAATGAATTTAAATAGCATGCGGATTGAAGTAGTGCAGTGTTTGTTCTTGATAGAAATACGTAACTGCTACATATACATAATTGTTAGGTGTCAATAAAAGTTAAAATATATTTCAGATGCTCTTGTATTTAATGTCTTCGTTCTTTCTTTTATTCCTCGTCCTTTACCCTGATGTTCCAGATTCCCTGTGTCATTTTCTCTGTATTTCACCAAGTTCCTCATGATTCTTGAAAAGCAGAATTGCTGGTGTTTTGTTTTTCATACAAGAATGTCTTAAAATTCTCTTCATTTCTGAGGGAAATTTTGAGTTGGAGGTAGAAAATAATATATATGATCATATTTCCTTGTTTGCATGTATGAAATTCACATCATGAATTAAAGAATAAAAGACAATGAGTGTGTGTGTGTGTGTGTATTTGTGTGTAAAAATAATCAAAGAAAAAGAGGCTATTAACTTCAGAGTGGGAGGGAATGGGTGGGGTTGAGGGGAGAATATCTGGGAGGGCTAGAGGAAAGAAAATAGGAGAAAGCAGTGCAATTCTATTTCAATTACATATATTAAAATTGTAAAAATAGTATTAAAATTCTGAAAGAGTAATATTTTTTTCAGAATTTAAAAAATACAATTTTCCTTCGAGAGGGCCTCCAAAGTTTCTGATGGGACGTCCACTTACATCTTATTTTTTTGTGATTTGCATATAGGTTACCTGGGGTAGGTGAAGGAAGAAGTAAGAAGAAAGCACTTTAGACAATAGAGCTAGTGATCTGGAAGCTGATTCCAAGATATGAATTCAGCAGCTGACTTCTGTGAGTAAGCTGGATTTAGTCTCAATTTCCTGTGGATCCATCGAATGCAGCTTAAAATATGAAGGATGGATTATTTAGTAACTTCTGAGTACCATTGATCAAGTATTGCCCTGTGAATTCTTATGTGTCTTGTACTTTGATATTTGTGGAAGCAGGAATACGAGGTGTTCCATGCTCAGGACAGAGAGTATGAGACACCCTGTGTAACCTCAGCAAAGTGTAAGGAACTCTTGCTACAGTGATGATTGTTCTATTGACAAAGAAGATGTTTGGCTGAACACAGTGTATTCTCAGCTTAGCCATTCTATTCACATAAAGAAGCTGTGCTGTCCAACTTCTTGATGCTATCTAGCTTGACTCTCTTGGAATTCTGCCAGGAATCTAGAAATTCTTTCAATACCACCTTTCCCACTGCAGATAAAATCACAGATTGTACAAGTAAGTCTCTTACTTGTACATAAATTGATGTTGTATTTGCATGTAACTTGCCATCATTTTCCCCAAACAATTTAAATTATCTTTAGACAACTTATGTAATACAGAGCAAATGTTACCTAATTTATTGCTGTACTCTACAGTTTGGAGTGTAATGGCAAGAAAACAGTCTTCATATGTTTATAACTGAAGCAGTCATTGAATGGCAAACTACATGCTGGATTCAACCCATAGATACAGAAGCCCCAGTTACAATTCCAGGAGGCACGTTTTACCTCGGAAATTCTTCCTTGGATCTCAGTCCACGTTATTGCCTCCCTTTCCATGGAGTTGTCATGTAACAATCATCACCTCTCAGAGGGCAACTGAGTTCAAGTGGCCCTGGATTCTGTCATCCTTCATCTCTTTCAGTCTCTAAGGATTCATCTTCTTCCTGAGTCAGGCTGCTTCCACTTAGAAAGAAAATATCTCATTCCATTCCCTTCCTGAACAATTTGAGCTTCTTCCTTGTGCAGACCCTTTTGAGTGAAAGATTGGAAAACATCACACTTGTATTCATCCAAGTCTTGTGTAATAGTGACTCCAAACAAATAATTCAATGTTGTTTGAAAGATTATTCAGAGAAAATTATTCTCTTGGAATGTTGCATTTTAATAACTTTTAATTCTGTTTAATTCCTTTTTAAATATGCAGGCTCCATGTTAGAGGACTTAACCTTGTGAATCTTTATCTGTCAAGGATTTTCTCCTGCCACACAAGGAATCATCCACATAATCAGTTGGAAAGTGCTTTTCTCTTGAGACCATTTTCCAGATTGTACAACTGCCCAAAACTTATGATAGATGAGCTTATTAGACCATAGCCAGGGTGAACATTGGAATGTGCTATTTTTAGAGATAACATCATAAAATGGCAGCTCTGATTGAATTATATTTTGGCCACGTTATTTGGCTAAGGAGAATGCTGTTAATTCCTCATTCCATGTCACTAAGGGGACAGCAACATTTGACAGTCAGAGCCTGTCCTAGTTAAGACCACTCTCAGTATAATAATTAATAGGTCTTCACTTTACTTAAGTATGTCCAGAATAAGTCAATAAATTACCCTTGAATATTGAATATGAAGCAGCATACTATTGGAATTTTAAGTGTTTTGTATGTGTAAGGCTACATTGTTTATAAGACAATGTTTGGATGCAACATACTTTGAGAATCTTTTTGAGCTCTGTTTGCCAGGAATTTCTGGCTTGTTGCAAGTCTTTATCAACTATGTGTCCAGATGGTCAGTTCCTTGGTTGCCCAGAGACAGGAGCTGAAGCTTGTTTTTGCATGAGCGCAGTCTATGGAAACAAGTAAAGCCGAGATTTTTCCAGAAGATTCCATGGACAGAATGTTACCAAGTCTCAAATGCTCCAAAGGTTGGACATGAATTAGCAGATTACTCTGTCCCATTTAAATTGAATTTTCTCCATAATATTACCATCAAGTGATATATAGCAGTAAGAAACTTTTTAAGACAGAGAAAAGTTTTCTGATTTGTATCTGATTAAGAAAGTTCTAAAGGCAGGGAAGACAGATACATTTTCTGCCCAATGTTTGAGTGTCTTGTGTTTGGGTCCAGACGATTGCAAAGGGTGTTTTGAAGTGTGAATATTTTATATGAATGTATATTGTTTTTTAGAGAATTATTCCAGTTCAACATGAATTACATTGATATCAACTTTTGATGAAAAAATTCATTTGAATTTACCTTGTATTGAGATCTCTGTGTTGTGGAAAGTCTGCCATTTTATTAAATGTTAACATAATAACTCAGGCTTCAAATTGTTGTAAAAATATCTAGAACCAATTACAGCAGTCTCTAGGGTAATCCCCCAATGAATCTGCACCACACAAAGCAACTTTCCATGCACAGTCTTGTTCCTAGCCTATAAAGAAGTTTTTAAATTTTCTTATGCTAATAAATTTTACTGTTGCTATCACTGTCAGATTTTGGTTTATAGCCAATTAAACATATTTGAAATATGGAATTTGAAGATTGTGGAATGAAGAGAATATCTGTCCATTGAAGGTGAGTGTGTAAACTTATACAACCATTATGGAAATCAATGTGGCAGTTACTAGGCAAGATGGGAATTGTTCTATCTCACAAGATGGCTGTTCCACTCCTCAGCATGGGTTCAAAGGTGCTTTACCTTACCACCAAGACACTTGTTCAGCCATGTTCATTGCTGCTTTATTCACAATAGACAGAAATTGGAAACAATATAGAAGTTCCTCAATAGAAAAATGGATAAAAATATAATACATTTACACAAAAGTATATTATTCAACCATTAAAAGAAATTAAATCATGAGATTTATAGGTAAATGGATGAAACTAGAAAAAAATAGGATTACCTATTGAGGTATACCAGACCCTGAAAGACAAATATGGAATATAATGGCTTATATATGGATATTAGTTATTAAGCAATGATAACCAAGCTACAAGTTGTAGAAAGGACCATGGAGGTTTTAGTATAGAATAAAGGACTTGGGGTAGGTAACAGATATATCTCCTTAGGAAAGTAAAATAGAATAGACAGATATGGATCGATGGGGGCATTGGAACAGGAAAATCAAGGGGGGAGGGGGAGATTAGAGAGGGATGAGGATGGAAATACAGGAAGAGACAATTGAAATTAGTTCATTTGAAGAATACATACAGTGCATACAGTAGAAGCTTCCCAACCAACCAGAGCCCCAGAGCTCCCAGGGACTAAACCACCAACCAAATAATACACATGGAGGGAGGGACCCATGATTCCAGCTGCATATGTTGCAGAGGATGGCCTTGTTGGACATTAACGAGAGGAGAGGCCCTTGGGCCTGTGACGTCTGGATGCTCCAGTGTAGGGGAATGCCAGCGCAGGGAAGTGGGAGTGGTGGGTGGGGAGCACCTTCATAGAAGCAGGGGAGATAGAATGGGGGTTTCCAGAGGAGAAACCAGTAAAGGGGTTAACACTTGAAATTTAAATAAATAAAACATCCAATTTTGTTGCGTCCGCCTCGACCAGCAAGAAAGACGCAACACAAGCAAAATCTTCTTCAAGCAGTTTACTCAGGATCCTTGAAAAGCTTCTGACTCCGGGGAAATCCCCACACAGGCTTAAGTACCCTAGTGCCGACCAATTCCAGCAGGCCACGTGGCCTCTGCTGATAGGCTGCTCCAGTGCAGAGACAGGAAGGCTGAGCAGGAACAGCCAAATAAGGAGTTGTTTACAACTGAGGGCACTCAGTTGGGAAGGTGGAAGGTGGAGCCGTCTTAAAGGCACAGCACTTAGCAGCCCTCTACACAATTTTATATATATTTGGTAATATATATACATATATATATATATGTATATATATACATATATATATATATCCTTAGGAAAGTGAAATAGAATAAATAATTATGGATTGATGGGGGCATTGGAACAGGAAGAACAAGGACATATATATCCTCATCCCTCTCTAATCTCCCCCTCCCCACTTGTTCTTCCTGTTCCAATGCCCCCATCAATCCATAACAGAATATATATATATTCTGTTACCAAATATATAAACACATTCACACACACATATCAAGTCTACCTAAATGAAATAGCTAAATAATGGGAATGACATGATTCTAATTGTCCATCTCTTGTCATCAAGTGATGATTTGAATACTCTGATTGGGTTACAGTTAGGGGAGTTTTTGGCCAAAGGCGTTCCATGGAAATTTCCAAATAACCCAAGCTTTGGCCAAGAATATAAGTTTTTCACTACAAACTGCAGGCAAGGCTCCATTCCTGAAGCTAATACCTACTCAACTCACTGAACATGAGAAGTCAGGCTGCTGCCTTCATAGAGCCTTCATCCCTAAGTTCTAACATCTTTGCAGAAGGTACTCTGCAGACTATCAAAATAGTAAAACTTTGTAACAAAAACAACTTAGCCTCAAAATTTTTGATCTAAATAGAAGGAAATGGTGTCACAAAGCTTATGGGATTAATCAATCAATATCTGATTTGACTTAAACCTTACTCCACGAGACAGACCCAATACCCAACACTGCTTGTATGACCAAGATCCTAAAACTAGATAGCCCATGGACCTAGTGTAAAAAAAAAGTAGCAATAAATTTACTCAATAACATTTCTACTATTCATAACATGGGTACACTGCTCAGCCATCATCAGAAAAATTATCTCCCTCAGTAGATGGGGACAAAGATAAAGGTCCACAGCCAGACATTATGTGAAAGATTGACAGAGTTTGGGACATTAAGCCTCAAGCTTGGTATATACCTCAAGTGCCTCTTTTTGAGACTCAGGGAACATTTAATTAAAGGAGGCAAAAAGAATGTAAGAGACAGAGGGGAGGAAGACATGAAGAAAACAAGACCTGCTAAATCAACATGATCCATTCCATACATATATAAACTCACAGAGAATAAGTCAGCTTCTACAGGTCATATATATATATATATATATATATATATATATATATATATATATATGCTTTTGGCTTAATGTTTTTATGTCATTCTCCAGTGAACAAATGGTTGGTTCTCTTTGATTCTCATTCTTTCTCTTGGTTTCTTTTTCTTCTGTTTGTTTTGTCCAATTATGATGTATTTATTAATTTTTGTTCTAGATTACTCTATTTTTATTATCCCTTGAAAACCTGTTTTTTTCCTAATGGGAAAAGAAAGCAAATGGATATGTATGGAAGAGAAGATGAAGGGGACCTAGATGGTGAATGGGAGAGGAGGTGAGGAGGATCTAGAAGGTGGATGGGAGTGGAGGTGAGGGGGGACTGGAAGGTGGGTGGGAGAGGAGGTGAGGGGGGACTGGAAGGAGTAGAGGAGTAGGAAACTGTAATCAGGATATATTATGTGAGAAAAATATTCATTTTGACAAAAAAAAAACAAGCCCCAAACCATATAATCCTTACCCATGGCCCCAGAAGGCCAAATCCCCATTAAATACTTTTCACAGCACAAATGACTTTAGGTAGACTTCAGGCTCCCTATGTTCATGTATGAACATGTAATCCCTTTAGCTCATCACTACAATACCCTGGATACCAACACAATGATGAACATAATAGATATAATATAGATTTGAGCAATGTGAAAGCTGACTTACTTAGAGAGCTTCAGAATAATTATTCTTTATTTTAATTTCTTTTGAAATTTTGCATCTTTATCTCCTTGTCTCAGTCTGCCCTGTGAAGCATGATTAATTGCCTTTACTCACAATATTTGTTCGAAATTGTTCCACTAATAAAGCATTGCAAGCACAAGCAGTTAGAAATAATTTGAAGAATTTAACATAATTATTAAAGTATCTGGAGAATGAGTTTTTGTGATCATTTGATGCTTGTGGACTTTTGAAAAATGTCTGGTCTCTTGGTACAGAGAGAAATAATCTTGACTCACAAAACTAGTTTTGGACCCTCTCTGAAAATGTGTGTATTTGATATTTGTTATTACTTCACATCTATTTTATATTTAAAAATATATTTGAGCCTTTATTTTATTTCAGTTGACTTAGATGACACCTTCCTCATTCACCTTTCGAGGTGGGCCCTTCAGCTTTCTTCCCTTTTCTCGTGAATTTCTCCTGAATTTCTGCATCTTCAAATGGCAAATTTGTTAATATCTGTGTTATAATGGTAGATACAGTATTTTCCTACTTGGTACATTTATTTATCTTCAAGGGGAAACCCAATAAAACAGCATTGTAGTGACTGTAGCCATATACATGCTGCTGTCTCCAGAGCTACACAGTGCATTGAGTCTCATATCACTACTTAGGTCACCCAAATCCAATTAAAAGGATCCTTCTGAAACTCACTGAAATGGACTTCTCCAAAAGAAATGCCACATTCCATCACTGTGTTCTTTCACCTTTAGCAGTGTATCCTTTTCATCTTTGTTTCTTCTAAATTATACTAGAGCACGCAAGAGTTACATGTTGATTCCCATGCTTTTGGGCATGTCCTCATCTTTGCAATGGTATAGGATGCTCAAGTGAAGATCAGTTTTCATTGGAATTCTTAGGTCAGTTGCCTGCTTTTCATCATGATTTTAATGCCCTTAAAAATCTTGAGTCTGTATCTGAGTGTTTCTTTCCTGGCTTTCATTTTCTTCATTGCTCATATTCAAATATATTTGATGATGTTATATCTAAATGGTGTGTTTTAAACAGAAAACATTGAACATTGTTGCTCTGTACAGTCTTGGGAGGCTATGATTCTTTGGGGACTGAGTTCTGGCTCATACATGTGGTCTCCTGGTGTGGCTCTTGATGGGCATATCCATTTCTGTTTCCTGCTTCAATTTCCTGCTTCCTGGTTTGTCAAGATGAAAGCATCACCCTTCTTAGAAGCCAACACTGCAGAAGTAAGTCAGACAATCAAAACATTACTTCAGTTAATTTGTATTCATTCAGTCACTGTGGAGAGTTAAACTGTAGTCTTTGCATGCAATTGTCTCCATGCTGTAAGTTGTTATTGTTGTAAAATAAACCATTATATTTCGATTAAGCCTCATATCTGAGCCAAAGTCTAACAGATTCATAATGAGAAAGGAATGAAAGTCACTGTAGAAAGCTGTTAGACAGMAAAGAACATTGAAAAGAAAGAAAATGAGTTACCAAATAGATAAGAATCAATGAAAATGAAAAGAAGTACTACTTTACAAGTATTGTTAATAATTACATTAAGTATAAATAGATAGATATGAAGACCTAAATTGGAGGGGAGGGATAACAGTATAAGACCCAATTATTATGCCTCTATTGAATTCACATTCATAGTTAAGAAATGAAAGCATGAGAAAAGATATGTCACACAAATAGAAAACAAAAGATAGATAAATGGACTGTTTTGTCTCAGTTAATATGGAAGTTAAGTAAAAATCTGTCACAAGACACACAGAAGATCGTTAAATGACATTAAGCAGATCTGTCAATTTGTCACATAAGCTTGAAAATAAAACCATTTCCCTCTTTACAGTGCTCCTTGCTATTGACAAGTCTTATTTCACATTTTTCAAATTAACTCCGTTAATTTGACTTGGTTTGTTTATCAACTGATTTGGCCTTTTGTTAGGCATTGTTGTATACCAGCATTACTCCAGATGTTAAAATGGCTGAAAAGCAATATGTTTTGGAAAAGTTGAACAGGATGTCAATAAATGTAATGGCAGTAAAAATATGCTTATTATAATATCCTAGGAAGAGGAGTTAAGAATAACCAAAAATTAAACAAAGAATGAATTTTTATATATGAATTTAAAATATATGAATATCTGGAGCATTAGCTTAATTAGTGGTGTCTTAACAGTTTGTCTTTCATTATGTGTTTCAAATCTGATCATATTCTATCTTGCTGTGTGACCTTCCTAAGGAAACAGGGAAGACAGCTATTCACTTCACATAGAACACTAAAGACAGGCCAAAGAATTACTCCTAAGCCTTGGTTGGTGATCCATTGAGTTTCTTGAAGTTATTTTTAGATCATAGGTGGGGAATTACTCCCATGGGGATGGCTGCCTCAATAGTAGCATTGTCATGAAACCACTCACCCTGAAAACGCATCCCTGAAGCTCTCTCATCAACTGGCATTCACATCAACTAGTCAATCTTCTATCGCCAGAAATTGCTTATTGCTTTTACAGCCATGGGAAGGATCTTGCTCATCTTATCACTATCTGAACTCTTGAGTCTTGTAAATTTTACTTGGATTTTTTTAAACGAACATTTCAATTTTTAGAAAATGATCAGATAACATTATGAACTACAATTTGTTTATCCACCCACCAGTGCCATTTGGTTTTTTTTCAGGATTCTATTTATGATCCCAATTCATAATATTGTTTATGCATTCCTAATTATTATGAAGGATACTATACTGATTACTACCATGTCATTGGTAATCAGTCTTTGGACTAGGATCTACATTGTTCAGGATCCTAGGTTATATATAACAGAAACCTAACACCATCTATAGGTGGTGCTGTTTAAGCACACTATCCCCATAGGACAGGCATTATTTACAGTTATATGCCTAGGAGTAGTATAGCTGGGTCTTCAGGTAAAACCACTTCCAATTTTCTGAGAAACCACTAGATTGATTTCCCAAGTGGTTGTCCACATTCACAATCCTACCAGTGATGGAAGAGTGTTCTTTTTGCTCCACATCCTCGCCAGCATGTGCTGTTTTTAATCTTAGCCATTCTGACTGCTGTGATATGGAGTCTCAGGGTCGTTTTGATTTGCATTTCTCTGATGACTAAGGATATAGAGCATTTCTTAAAGAGCTTCTTAGTTGAGAATTCTATGTTTAGTTCTGTGCCCCCTTTTTAATTGGTTTATATGGTTTGTTAGAGTTTAACTTCTTGAGTTCTTTATATATTTTGTATATTAGGCCTCTGTCAGATGTAGGGTTAGTGAAGTTTTTTTTCCCAGTCTGTAGGCTGCCATTTTGTCCTGTTTACAATGACCTTTGCCTTACAGAAGCTTTTCAGTTTCAAGAGGTCCTATTCATCAATTGCTGATCTTAAGGCCTGAGCCACTGGTGTTCTGTTAAAGAAATTGCCTCCTGTACCAATGTGTTCAAGGCTCTTTCTCACTTTCTCTTCTATTAGGTTTAGTATTTCCAGTTTTATGTTGAGGTCCATGATCCACTTCATCCATTTAAAGTTTTAAGAGACTGATTATATAGACCTATCTAAATGTCATCAATTTATATAGGTGCCATCTTTCTCTGCCTTTCTCAATAAATAACTAAGTTTAGTATTAAAATTATCTAAAATAATCAATGTTTTCTAATTGATTAACAAAGAAAAAATCACTAAAAACAGGAAGTTTTTAAGTCTTGTAAAATTTACACTTGATAGAATAATTTCACATTCTTGAGATACTTAAAGTTTGCTTTCATGTTGTAATTGAAAAAAAAAGGAAGAATGGAAGCTTAAATTGTATTTTTAAACTACATTATCCCTGTGCTGTCTAGTTTTATGACAGCTGGACACAATCTATAGTCATCTGATAGGACGAAGCTTAAATTGAGAAAATGCCTTCATAGATATAGCTGAAGTTTAGTTTTTAGATTTGTAATTGCTGGGGGAAGAACCAGCTCATTGTGGGTGGTGCCATCTCTGGGCTGGCAGTCCTGTGTAGTATAAGAAAGCAGGCCAAAGAAGTCATGATGAGCAAGCCAGTAAGGAGAACCTTTTCATGGCTTCTACATTAGCTCCTGTTTCCATGTTCCTCTCTTGTTTGAGTTCCTGTCCTGATGTCCTTTGATGAACAGTGATAAAGGAAAGTAAGCCAAATAAACCTTTTTTTTCAACTTGCTGTTTTGTTTGTTTGTTTTATTTTATTATTTCTTCTTTTTAAATTATTTTATTTATTAACATTTCAAATGCTGCCACCCCTTTCCAGTCCCCTGTCCAAGAGTTCTTCACCCTGTATCTCCTCCCTTTTGCCTCTGAGAGGGTGCTTCCATACCCATCCACCCCTCTCACCTACCCCTCCCACCTCAAACTCCTGGCATTCCCCCTTCCCTGTAGCATCAAGTTTCTATACAATTAGGGTCATCCTTTCACACCGAGAACTGACAAGACAATTCTCTGCTACATATGTGCCTGGGACCACAGACCAGCCCATGTATGTTCTTAGGTCCTGGTGTCTTAGTCCCTGGGAGCTCTTTTGCATCCATGTCAGTTGACAGTGTTGGACTTTCTATGGAGTTACCATCCCCTTTAAGCTCCTTTCATCATTACCTCAAGTCTTCCATAGGGGTCCCTGACCTCAGTCCCGTGGTGGATTGTAAGTATCTGCATCCGTCTCAGTCAGCTACTAGTCATGGTGGATTGTAAGTATCTGCATCTGTCTCAGTCAGCCAGTAGTAGAGCCTCTCAGAGGACAGCCATGCTAGGCTCCTGTCTGCAAGTACAACATGACATCAGTAATCCTGTCCGGGTTCAGTGCCCACCCATGAGATTGATCCCAAGTAGGTCCATCAATGGATGGCCTTTCCTTCAATCTCTGCTCCATTTTTTGTCCTGCATTTTTTTGTCAGGAACAATTCTGGGTCAAAATTTTGAAGGTAGCTTGGTGACCCCATCCCTCCACTTGGGGCCTTATCTCTCTTCAGGTTCTGTCTCTGCACTCTCGGACATTTGGGCTAAGTCATCCTCATTGAGTCCTGGAAACTCTCACATCCCAGGTGTCTGGGACTTTCTAGAGTTCCCCTCACCCCCACCCTCCACAGATGTATAGTTCCATTCATTCTCCTGGTCCTCTGGGGTTCTCTCTGGTCTCCCCCTATACTTGAACCTCAACTTCCATTTTGGACATAGTGTTTCATCACAGCAATAAATATCATAAATGTCCACTTTAAGTGGATAAATTGAAACCTTGACTAGAATGTAGAATAGTACTTTAACTTAAATTGATAGTAACTGAAGAATAAAAAAAGAGGCTTTCATTTTTAGATAATAAAATATATTTTCTTACTTCCCTCCTCTAAATATATCAAGTTGATTATTGATGTTGTAAATAAAAGAGCAAACAATGAAAACATGAAAGATCATGAACTTCCTTTATACCAGAATGCATTCACTTCTATAAATATCTGATCTTGATTGTCGCACAGCTAGATCTCTCATGAGAAAGTAAATTCTGATAAGAGAAGTAAAAGAATTATGTGCAAGCACATGTATGTGTGTGTTTGTGTGTATGTACATGTACATTTTTTTGTGTGTGATGTTTGTTTGAATACATGTGTATGTGCCCGTGGAGGCCAGAAAAGGGCATATCACATGTTATGGATGCTGTATCCTTTTCAAGAATAGCAAGCACCCTTAAGTATTGAGTCCTATCTCTAGACACATAAAAAGATTTTGCTGTAAATAAATTCATGGCAATAAGGATCTTTCATAGGAAATCAATAGACAATGAAACTACTGTGACATGCAATRATAATCTAATTATTAACATATTCATTGGTAGTTAACCAAGATGGAGTAAAATGGAAGGGAGTGTGTTACTTTGTAAAATGTCCCTGTACTTAAGCAGAGTGAGGGAGTAGATTATTAAATTATGTGACCATCTCTGAGTGCCATTAATTTCATTGAATGAAAATAATGAGACACCCAAGATGATTAATTGCCAATTAGAAGTATCAATTTTTTAAAAGAACCAACTTGGCAATGTTTTTTTGGCATTTGTAGCATCTTTTTTTCTATTGGATATATTCTTTATTTACATTTCATTTCCCTTTTCCTGGTTCCCTGTCCCTGAAAGGTCCCACATACCCTTTTCCCTCCCCCTGTTCGCCCATCCACCCCTTCCCACTTCCCTGTTCTGGTATTCCCCTACACTGATGCATTGTGCCTTTCCAGAACCAGGGTCCACTCTTTCCTTCTTGTTGGACATCATTTGGTATGTGGATTGTGTCTTTGGTGTTCRAAGATTCTAGGCTAATATCCACTTATCAATGAGTGCATACCATG
>BDUI01000061.1:721344-735158 GCA_002335545.1 Apodemus speciosus
TAATAGTTTTAGCTATCCTGGGTTTTTTGTTATTCCAGATGAATTTGAGAATTGCTCTTTCTAACTCTATGAAGAACTGCGTTGGGATTTTGATGGGGATTGTATTGAATCTGTATATCGCTTTTGGCAAGATTGCTATTTTAACTATATTAATCCTGCCAACCCATGAGCATGGAAGATTTTTCCATTTTTTGAGGTCTTCTTCAATTTCCTTCTTCAGGGACCTGAAGTTTTTGTCATATAAATCTTTCACTTGTTTGGTTAGAGTCACACCAAGATACTTTATATTGTTTGTGGCTATTGTGAAGGGCGTCATCTCCCTAATTTCCTTCTCAGCCTGCTTATCCTTTGAGAATAGGAAGGCTACTGATTTGCTTGGGTTGATTTTATAACCGGCCACTTTGCTGAAGTTGTTTATCAGCTGTAGCATTTCTCTGGTGGAGTTTTTTTGGTCACTTAATTATCCTGTCATATCATCTGTGAATAGTGATAGTTCAACTTCTTCATTTCAATTTGTATCCTTTTGAATTCCTTATGTTGTCGAATTGCTCTAGCTAGTACCTCAAATATTATATTGAAAAGATATAGTGAGAGGGGACAGCCTTGTCTAGTCCTTATTTTAATGGAATTTCTTCAAGTTTCTCTCCGTTTACTTTGATGTTGGCTACCAGTCTGCTGTAAATTGCTTTTACTATGTTTAGCCCAGTCTACAAATGGAGAAAAGTTTCACATCTGGAAATTGGGATCAAAAGTATAGAAGACTAAGATAGTGCTAAATGGTGAAGTTTTGCATTTGGATCTGATAGTTTTAAGTATACACATGATACTATATTGGATACACATAACAATCACAGAGGATTTAATACCATAGAAAAAAAGAACATAAACAAGCATCAAGTCTGAGAGGCTTTTGTGTACATATATTTAGTTTCTTCCTCTATAAGCCAAGGCAGGCTTGTCTCTGGATGGAACCTCTAAAGTTTGTTCAGTTAAATTTCCTTCGAGGGAAGTATTGTGGAACAGAAAATTTATTCATGATGATCATAGCCACATTTAATATATGAGATAATTTTTCAATCATATGATAAATTTGGCTAATGGCAGTATTAAGTCAAAAATATCATAATCAATATACAAAAGAAAAAAGTTACTGGAAAAATTAATAGCATGTCTGGAGAAACTGAAAGTAAAATTGGTTCAATAGGAGGGGTCAAAGGTAAATTTGAAAAGCTTGTCAGGTAAAGCATAAACAGCAAAATGTTAGAACATTTTAAAGAAGCAATAACTGCCTCCCCACTCAAAAGAAAAATGAAATTAACAAACTAATTCAGTTATGTGCATGTTTGATAAGATGAAAAATTAAAAAGACATTTGGCATTGATAATATTGAGCAAAATACTAGGGACTATTAAAGAATATGGTGACTTTTACAGATGGGTTAAATGCATTTCATATTAAGAAATACAATTAAAACTTTAAATGCTAAGGATGCAATTTTATGATTTTAAGTTATGAAATTAGTTGTCAAGTAAACAAAAGCAAAATTTTCAGAATTATTCTTAATGGTTAACTTAACAGGATTGATAATCACCATAAAATCATATCATGAGCATATTTATGAGAGAGTTTCTTAAAACAGATTAACTGAAGAGGAAGACACATCCTGAATGTAGATAGTGCCCTAGCATAGGCTGGGGCCTGGACTTAATAAAAAGGAAGAAGTGAACTGACATCTATCATTCATCTCTTTCTGCTTTCTGACTTTGGAAGTATATGGCCAACTGCTTCAGCCTTTGTAACCATGGCTTTGCTGTCATAATGGATGTACCCTTCTCTTTTTACATAACAGTTATATTAATTATTTGAGAACTGCAAATATTTTGATCATATCTGCTCACAACTTTTCCCCCTAACTCATCTACCTTCCCAACTTCTCACAACATTGTGATCTCTTTTCACGGTTTTGAGACCCATTGAATCTAATTTGTCCTGTCCAAATAAAACATTCTTGATTTGGGGGGATGCTACTCAAGTGTGACTGTTCTACTGTGAGCCACACCTTTCAAGAAAACTGGCTCTTATTTAACAGAAGCCAGCAACTGTCCATAGCTCTTCAGTGAGGTGTGGGAATTCATGAGTCCTGGCTTACTACATGTCAGAGTATTGAGTAGTTTGATTTTGTGGGGGTCTTATCCATGCAGCTACTGTAAGTTCATGAGTATAATGGTCCTATCAAGTCTAGAAAATATTTTGCTCTGGTCCTTCTTAACCTCTGACTCTTCAATCTTTATTCCTCTATGATCCCTGAAATGTGGTGTGTGTGTGTGTGTGTGTGTGTGTGTGTGTAGTTGTATTATTTGTGGCAGAGCAATGCACAGAAAGTGTTCTCTGTACTCCATCCAGTCATGGTGAGTTCTGCAATAACCACTGTCCAATGAGCAATGAGATTTGAATGCTGCACTAGTTTATGATAATGGAGATATGGTTGTAGTGGTAAATTTGATATTATTTCCATTTATCAAGATAATGGTAATAGGTTGGTCTATTGGTGCCTATAAAATCCCAATCTTAGGTTCTTAGCCATATCTATAGTTCCAGGTACACACTTTCTCCTGTGATATTAAACACACAGTTAGAAAACAATTGGTTATATCCCCTATAACAATGTGCCACTGGTGCACCTACATTCTATTTTGCCACAGTGGCTGTTATTGTAGTTAACAGGCTCCACAATTACACTTTCTTGTGTTGTGACCCAAATTGGAGCCTTCATTTCTTAAATTGGTTTTATCAGATTTTTTTTTTGGTTACCACGAGAAGAAAGATAATATTCCAAGATTTATTTACAGCCCAATATTTCTTTAAATAGTCCATCCATCTATGTATAAAAAGTGAAGTGAGAGTTTAAAGTTTCCTTTTTAAGGCAATAAAAAGTGCACAAACATTTTACCTTGCTTAGAAACTCACAATACAAAATTAAGAGCAATTTGTTTGAACAAGGATAAAGGATTTGCAAGGAAATTTCTCATTTTAACAGATGAAAACCATTACAGAATACCACTGTCAATCAAATACAGAGTTCTGGAGCCCATTCCCAGATGATATTTCTAGAAAAAAAATGTCTGCACCCAATTCTCAGAGAGCATTGCGGAAGAAGGGACAAAAGGTTTGTAAGAGCCAGAGAATTAGGGATTTGTTGTGAGAGCATCTCTGTTAGGATTGCCAGTGTTTGAAATCATAAAATATCAACAGCATGACTGCCTAACACAAGTGCAACATCGACCACAAAACACATGCCAAAGTGGATGGGAGAAAACCTGAGAGATCTCAGCTCTGCACAAAGAAGTCCAAGTAATAAAGGAATGCTCAGAGCTAGATAAATAGTCATACCCATGAAAGAACACATCAATTGATTATTTAATATCAAATGGTCAGACCTGAAAACATGCAAACAAGTAACATCGCACAGACAGAGCTATTTATACTTAGGAATACATATACATGTGTGCATGCAACAGCAATTACAGAGAAAATAATTATGGTAGGTCACAACCATCTGTAATTGGAATCTGATGTCCTCTACTGTTGTGTCCAAAGAGAGGAACAATGTACTTGCATACATAAAATAAATAAATACAACTTTAAAAAAAGAGTTTGCTCTGTTTTTTAACATTTTCATATTTTGGGTTACACCTAACATTTAAGAGTTGTAAAGAAATATGTAGATCAAAATGTACACACGTTATCATATATGATGTGTTTAAGTTTTTTATCATATTAAAACTCTGTTAAAAACTATTAACATCAAAACTCAGAATAGATATTACTTTAAGTCCTCATAAAAAGAAAAGTACACACACACATACACACACACACATACACACACACACACACACACATATATATATATATGAGATGCTTTTTCCTATTTTATTTTATTTTATTTTATTTTATTTACATTTCAAGTGTTATCTCCTAACCCAGTTTCCCCCTCTCCCAGAAACCCCCTCTTCTATACCCCTCCCCTGCTTCTATGAGGTTGTTCCTCCACCCACTCCCACCTCCTTGCCCTCGATTCCCCTATACTGGGCCATCTATCAAACCTTCATAGGACCAAGGACCTCCCCTCCCATTGATGTCTGACATAGCTGTCTTCTGCTATATATTTATCCAGAGCCATGTGTCCTCCTTGGTTGGTGGCCTAGTCCTTTATTCAAGGTTTGTCATGTACAATAGTAAGAATCCTGAAGCTAAAAGTTTACTCTGTGATACATCCTGGATGTTCCCTGGATGTGGTGCTTACATGTACAATGTTTTGTTTTACCAGCTCAAAACTTCACCAGTCTTCCATATATTTTGCTATGAGTAGGAATAGTACCTTTCATTATGAAAGAGGTATGAAATTAAGTCTGGCATAGTCAGATATAGACAAATTTTCCATTTTAATCATAAAACAAACAACTTCTGGGTAAAATCATGCCTGTCAGTGTACCATATATTATAGTCCAAGAAGACAGTAAACACACATATATTAAATGAATAAAACACTTTATTGTTACAAAACAGTTTATGATGTTCTCTTCACTATGCATTCCCATTAACATGAACATCTGTGTGGAGAAGGTTATGTTCTAAGTAGAAAAATAAGTGTTCATTCCACTTGGAATACTTTTCTTTAGAAGGTCTAAGGAAGATGATTATCAAGGAAGTGGAATAATAAAAAGCCATATTTTTTGAACTGACCCAGGTGTCATTATTCACCACCTTGCTTCTCACTGTGTCCTTGAAGAAACTATTAGTGTCTACTTAAGAATGGGTAAAGCAAGTCGTCTTTCATTCGTCTTCATTTATAAAATACATACTGAGGTATTAGACACATCACAATGAAAGTCTTATAAACATATTCTTTCCACCCTTTTAAGTTATAGTTTATCTTTTGTAAAAGAAATGATCCAAACTATTAAAAAAACAAAGCAAAATATTGAATGGGCCTTTTCATATGTGTGCAAATTCTTGGGTCTCAAAGAGATTGCTGTTTTTTCCTAATGGAAGCAACTGTGCTAAGGATATTGCAACTAGTCCAGAGGCAACAGCCTTCCAAACCAAGGTCTAGTCTCAACATCACTAATGTCAACTATTTTGTTTAAGAGAATAGCATACATGTTTATGTTTGCATGATGTCCAATGGTGTCTATAGTGTCCCCATGTGACTGTTCTAGTCTTGGGCAGTTGACTAGAAATACAAAATTATTCCTCAGTCAGATAACTGCAAATGAGAAGCTGGGCTTCTGTCTCTTCAACTTTCATTCCCAGACACCTTAGATTTCTGTACTCCCTAAGTCCATTTTAAATATTCAGTTCTTGACTTAATAGCTCAGCAAAACTGATTTTTCTTTGTACTCCATGAGAAATAAAGCGAGCCATCAATGTTGAAGACTTTGTTGTAGTTTATTTTTTCAAACAAAGTACACTAAATAAATCTATTGTGTGGACTTAAGCTGGATGAAACATGCTAGTAATGACCACACTGATTTATTTTTCCAGTTGTAACAAAGGGTGACTTTGTGTTCCAAACAGATATCCTGAAGGAAAATGAACACAACACACTCATTTATAGAATTCTTGAGCCTGAGGTGAAATTATCTCAGAAAAATTAATAGATATTTTCATGGATGTTGTTCTTCCCTAGAGAAAAACAGTGATGATTCTAGCACTTGTGGAAAACAACTTAGCACGCCAGTGAGTTCCAGGCCACTGGCAAAGTCCCATCACTAAATTGAGAATTTTCTATTTCTTGATGATAGATATTCCAGGTCAAATGGCTGTATTAGAAAGAAACTTGCTGTTTTGAAACGCAGAACACAGAAGTTTGGGTAGATAAGCTTGTGTAGAGCCTAAGACTATTACTTCACTAAGATAAAAATACCAGTCAATATTATACATTATAATCTGGATATGTGCTACTGATGGGAGGAGATTGGTAAAGCCACATAAGGGATCCCAGAAATCATTAGTGTGTTTCTGGGTACCATAATCTAAAACTTTTTTGGGTTAACAAAAAACTGGTAAAAGCCAAACCAGTTTTATCTAGAATTTTTCTGGGCAGTTATACAGATGTTTTGATGATTAGATCCAAATGGAACTTTTTTGTTGTTTTGGAGAAATGAAACAAAGGATAGTATAGTTTGGGAGATAAGTGAATTGCAAGGTTCGGAAGGTGGTGTATAATATTTGGAAGAATCCTAACCAGAATACTTTAAATATAGAATATGGCATACAAAGGGAAGTTGTGCTTGGTAAGGTTTGGAAAAGTTTGTTGCCTTTGCACTGTGGAAGGTCAAGAATATTGTGATGAGATGGAAATTGCCAGTTCATTTTGTCGACACTAAAGATGAGAGGCATTGAAGACTTGAGAGGAAGGTAACTGAAGCGATAAATGTGCCCACCAGGTTGGCCTATAGACAAACCTGGCAGGCATTTTGTTGATTGATGTGGAAGGGCTCAGTTCACTCTGGGTGGTCTCAACTCTGAGTAGGTCATCCTGAATTGTCTAAGAAAGCAAGCTGAGTGAGCCATGGAGAGTAAGCTGTTAAGTTGTGCTCTTCCACAGCCTCTGCGTCATTCACTTCACCATTCCAGTTTCCACCTCCAGTTCCTGTCCTCACTTCCTTTGGTGATGGACTCTGATATGTAAGTGTAAGTCAAATCAACCATTTCCCTGACTAATTGCATTAGAGCATGGTGTTATATCACAGCAGTATAAACTCTAAGACAGAATGCTGCTTAGTGGATTCCTCATCAATACACATCTGGTATTTTCCTCTTCAATAAAAATTGAGTACAAATTTATTATTCTATAAGGATTTACATAGGTGGTTTCCAGCTTTCTTCAAACTCAGGCATGCTTGAGTGTGTGTGTGTGTGTGTGTGTGTGTGTGTGTGTGTGTGTGTGTGTGTGTGTGTTGACATTCATTTTTTAGGCACTGAAAGTACTCGGGTAGTTAGTTCTGTTAGAAAGGCATTCTATCACTCAAGTATTCAGCCAGCTCTGATGACTAGTTTCTTTAAAATAGTAACCCGGTCTGAATAGGAACTTGCTATGTAGTATGCACTGGCCTCAGTTCATTTTTCTCTCCCATTGGTATGCTGGGACTACAAGTGTGTATCAACACTCCTAAGTATTTTTAACTTTTAATTCACCTATAACAATTGTACATGTTTATAGACTACAGTGGGACATTTACATATATTTATAAAATGTCTAATGATGAGAGATTAGGACTGAAATGTCCTGCCTTGAAATTTTGTTTATTCACTCCCAGAAAATCCTGTGGCCAGGATGCCACAAGATAAATCTGTACTCTGTAGCCCTTACCTTCCCCCTCCCTGCCCTGACCTCTATTTCAGGAAATAATCACAAAGGTTGTTCTATAGATAGTTGATGTTTGCCCAACCCCATCTTGTGGAATGCAGTTACACCCGGCCCCCTGGGATGGCTTGTGGAATACACTTACACCCTGTCCCCTGGGATGGGTTGCATTGCCCCATGAATACCTGAATTCCCACAGCCCTTCCCCCTTTGCCTTGTCTGTATATAAAAACCCCTTCCGCTGGACACTCTTTATCGAATTCCTCTGACCCTGCGTGGTTACGATTCGATCCCAGTATACTGGTTTTTTCCCCTCTAATAAAATCCTCATCCAGTTGCATAGAGACCATTTCTTGAGAGTGATGTGGGGTGTCGCCTTCCGAGGGATGGGGCACAGGGTGCACCACCGTGTTTTCTTCGGGTTTTACAGGACAATTTGTATTTCCATCATTTCAGATATTTAGTACTTTTTTTGGTATGGAAAGCATTCAAAATCCTCATCACGAAATATGCATTTAATTGATATCAGTGCATAACTGTGTTATAGAACATCAGAATGTCTCCTATACACCTGCTTCCTCGTATTCATTTATCATAGTATTTTCTCTTAAAACTAATTTTTATTTATGTGCTCATGTCTGTGTGTGACTAGGTGCATATGAGTGAGTGCATGCACTCACAGAGGCAAGACCATGTTGAGTCAGAGGAAACAAGTTACAGGCAGTTATGAATGGCCCAATGTAGATGCTCAAAAATGAATTCTAGTCTTCCTCAGGAGCAACAACACTCTTAACTGCTGACCTGTCAATAGACCTGTTCATCCTCTTCTCATCCCTCCCTCCTCCACACACTTCCCGGGTGATTACATATACCTGAGACCATGTACTATATGTGTCTCTATAACGGATTCACTTCACTGCAGTTTATTCTGTGCTGATGCAAATAACAGTAATGCTATGTATATATGGCTGAATAATATTCCATTTTCTGCATATAGCATATTTTCTCTATCCATCAGTCTGGGAATGATGAGTGATTGTATATATTAGCTATGATGAACAGTGCTGCAATTAGCCTGTCAGTGTTGATCTTTTTGATTTCCTGATTTTTGTTCCCCTTAGAAATATACCTATAAAGGGGATTGCTGGAATATTTAGCAGTTGTCTCTTGCTTCTTGAAGAATTTACAAACTATTTTTTCATGATGGTTGTCCTTATTTGCACCACAGAAGCTGTGAGACCTTTGTTTTTCCTATCCTTGTCATGGCTTTCATGCTTTCCTCATTCATATTCACATTTTCATTGGATAAAATTGTCTTTTCCTTTGTACCAAATGTTATTATTAATAGTGAGCTAAAAACCAAAGGTTATACCAGTTAGAAATTAAAATTTTATAGTCTTCATATAATTGTATGGCAATGTGCTCTTTTCTTATCTCAGTAGAAAGGGAAATGCAACTTGAATAGGAATCACTGTGATATTGTCCATTGCTTTCTTATTAGCAAGATATGAATATTAGTGAGTAATTTTAAAGTGAAATTTACCTAGGCAGTGTAGGTACACACCTTTAATTTCGGCACACAGGAGGCAGACATGATTAGACTTCTGAGTTCAGGGCTAGCCTGATCTATAGAGCAAGTTCCATGACAGTCATGGCAATACAGAGAACCCCTGTATCAACAAACAGAACAAAATAAAAAGTAAGTTTTTATTAAGTTGGTTTGTTAGTTCTTTGAAAATTTCATACATTTACTAGCTACTCTACATCCTGTATGATTATTGATGTTGAATATCTTTTACACCTTTCGGCATTTACATATCTTCTTTTGAGAAACGTCTGTTTAAGTCATTTGTTCACGTGATAATCATATTATTTGTACAAACTCATGTCTTCCTGTCCTCTACGCACTGGAATCCCCTACACACAGATCTTCCCAACTATGGTTAGGCTAAGCTCAGTTTTACCTTGCAGCCATTGTCCTGGTAGTCCCATTGGCAGGAAAGTGTCCTTTCTACATCTTTATTCACTTTCATGCTGTCTAATTATTCTTTGTGTGGTGTTTCCTGTTCAGAGAGATTTCTTCCAGTGATATCATGTACGTAGTCTGCCCAACATTGTACTCCCTGTCATATCGCCCTGAGGCTTTATATTTACTTGTTTTTCTTTATTTTTTACTAGATACATTCTTTATTTATATTTCAAATGTTGTCCCCTTTCCTGGCTCCCCCCTCCCCTGAAATCCCATAAGCCATCTCCCCTTCCCCAATCAACCCTCTCCTGCTTTCCTGTTCTGGTATTCCTCTACACTGCAATATCAAGTCTTTCCAGGACCAAGGACCTCTCCTTCTTTTGGTGGTTAACAAGACCATCCTCTGCTGCCTATGTTTCTGGAGCCATGGGTAACTCATGTGTACTCATTGGTTGATGGTTTTGTTCCTTTTAGTCCATCATCTCACAGTAAATCATAAGCTCCTTTTCCACATTCTCCCAATCTTACACTAATTTTAAAATTATTTCCTTTAAGAATTTCATGGAGGAATACAATGTTTTCCTATCAAATCCATCCCTCTCTCCCCCTTTCAGATCTTTCTGATTCCCTCCCTACCTCTACCCTTTCAAAGTTATGTTCTCTGCTTCTATAAATATTATTGGTACAGACATACATATACATATACACATACACATACACATACACATACATATACATATATACACTTACATACATATGTGTATGTATCCTTACTAAGTTTTATTAGTATTTTCCAAATGGACTTGGATGTAGGGCTAACTACTCAGGCATTGGCAACCCTTCAGGTGGTTTGTTATTGAAGAAAATCCACTCTTTCTCCCTCAGTAGTTAGAGATTGCTTTATCCATTCTAGAATGCACACCAGGGTTGTCTTGTGCAGTTAACCACATTGTAGAGAGTTTTATGGGTGCAATGTAGTTGTCCTGATCTGAAGACATTATTTCATAGCAGTTTTCTTCCTCCTCTAGTTTTTAAAAATACTTCTGTTCCCTTTCCCAATATTTGTATAGACCCTCAGCTTTAAATATATTGTAGGTGTTCCATATGAGGGTAAGCACTCCATAGTCCTGTACTCTTTGCACTTTGGCCAATTGCAGTTCTCTGTTGAAGTGGAATTTCATTGATAAAGGAAGAGAGTAACACTTACCTATAGGCATAAGGATGTATATGTGTAAGGCAGGGGCCACTGTTATCATTTTTACAAAATTCTTATGTATGGTCTATAACTTTCCCAGCTGTAGATTTCTTGCTAGATTCACAACACCAGGCATGAATTTTCTACTAAGTGGGACTTAACAGACATTTTTTGTGTTCCACTCAAACTGTTAATTACTTTACAGCATTGTTGGGTATAACTATCTTGCTAGAACAATCACTATTACAGTACAGTCTCAGGATTTACAAAGTCTCTTCTGAAACTATAAGAGCTAGCTCTAGAGGAGGCTTCCAGGTCTGTTGTAGCATGATTTTCCATATCTTGTCAAATAATGTTTGTACTATATCATCAGCTGGGTTATTTCCTCGTGTTATTATAGGCAACCAACATCAATGGTGGTAACTGTATCATTTGAGGGGGATCTTTTGGAGTCCCTACAACTTCATCACATGGCAGTAGACTTCTTGTTTGATATTCAATGGCTTTGAGAGTACGTTATTCTTTTATGTTGAGTAACTACAACTTTTCCTGCACTATTTCTGTGTCTTTGTTCATAGCAATCAGAATAGTATTTGTAACAGATGCTAAATGTTTATTAAATGAATTAATTGATTTGAATGGAAGAAACATGAATTGAAAACCTAAGGGTTTCCTAATTGTATATAAGTAAGAAAACAAATTAAAGTACTGGAATTTCAGTGTTTGTAGATAATAATTGAACTATTTGAAGGGTAAATATTCACTTTGCAGCCTCATAGTTGTGCAAATCTATTAAAAGAATAGATTTCCTGTGCATAACCTTGACTGCACCAGACAGTATCCTTCATTATAACATCACTGGCATAGAAACATATATATTTGGTGATCACTTATATTTGCTTCAAACTATATAAAGTTGTAAATGGACAACTTGCAAACATATGTATCTTCATTGACTTCATAAATCAGTTATAATTTTATTATTTCCTAATAAGACTTCATTTACATCTTTCAAGCATCAGTAATGCAAGGCTTGAATTTATTTCATTAAACTTTTGCAAGAATGTAAAATGGTGCTTAAAGTTCTCCCAAGCCTATAATATTCTTTCATAATACAAACCAGAAAACACAATAAAATTCAAATAAGCTTGCTAAACTTGACTGAAATCATGTAACTTCAGACATGCACACAACTTCAGATTCTCTTTATTATCAACATACTGGCCTTAAAAAGTTCAATTAAAAACCAAATGGGAACAAATAAAGCTTTAGATTTTCAGACGTTGAGTGCAGTAGTAATAAGCTTATTTTTTAAGAATTTGCAATGAGACAAAGTGTCTTTAACACAAGTTCACCACATTTGCAACTTTAGTAATTAATATCATAAGATCAAAGAGCGCCTTTGAGTATAGTAAAAGAAACACCATTAGGAATAAAAGCTGTCTCAACCTTAAAGGGAGATTGTAGTCCTTTTGTTGAGTTACCTTCTTTTTCAATGTTGACAGCTGTTATCTTGTACCCATGTGCATTACTAGACTCTACATACAGTGCTGGCTAGTGGACTAAATGTCTGGATTCAGATGTTCAGTGGTTCTAGATTTTATCAAACTTTCCCAAATAAGACCATTACAATCTGGAGTAGTTTACAAAATAAAGTATAAAAATCTCTTAAGGAATTCTCTATTTGAAAATAGGTCCAAACTTTAAAGTAAAATCATTTGTAAAAATCTCTGACTTCAGAAAAGATAAACAAGTTATTTATTTTTAGATCAATAACCTCTGGAATCTCTCAAAGAACATCTTGTGGAGGACAGAAAGAAGATTCAATTTTCTTGCTTCCACAAGTAACAACTTGAGTACACAGTTGTATCCCAGACACCATCTTAGATCTCAACCTCACCAAGAAAGGCTCACTCAAGGACTGACCAAATAGAAACAGCAAGGTAAGAAACAGCCTGTGTCTGATATCTGGTAGCTTCTTCTTTATCATTATCATTATCATCGTCATCATCATCATCATCGTCATCGTCATCGTCATCGTCACCATTATCGTCATCGTTGTCATCGTTGTCATAGTCGTCATCGTCGTCGTCATTGTTGTTGTCATCTCCTCCTCTTCCTCTTTATCCTTTTTCTCCTTGTCCTTCCTCCTCTTCCTTTTCCTTGTTCCTCCTATTTGTCCTTTCTCCTCCTCGTCTTTCCTCCTCGTCATACTTTCCCCTCCATCTCCTCCTGATCCTCCTCCTCCACCTGTTCCTCCTCCTTTTCCTCCTCCTTCTCCGGTTCCTCCTCCTCTTCTTCATTTCACCTCACTACAAGTCACGCTCTCATGAAGATCAATCTGAACTCAAAGTCACTACCTTATAATGACCTTGAGCTTTTGAACCGCCTGTCTTCTCTTGTCTCCAGAATGCAAAATTTACAGCTGTGTGTCACAACTGGTTTATGAGGAACTGGCTGAACACAAAGTCTTATATATGTCAGGCAAACACTCCATCAAGTGAGCTCTATACCTAGTCTTTACTTTTATTTTACTTATCCCAAATTGCAAGCAAACAGAGTTCAGTTAACACAGTGTAATGTGAAACTAAGTGCAAAGATTGGCTTTTCCTAGTAAAAAGGGTTTAAGAGCACACTTCTAGATTAGTATGAAAAAATATGGAGTCACTGTGGTTGTGGTTTCAGTCTTTGATTCAGAGGGGAGAAATGAAAGAACTGGTTAGCAATCCATAATATGTATGTTAGAAATTTTTTTCTATAAAATGAAGTTTATATCCTTGGATGAGATTCTGCATATGAAAATATGCTATTAATTAGCAATTACCCTGTTGTTTTAAGTAGTCCATTGCTTTTGACAGACTGAGGTGAGATGGAAGCCTAGATTCCAGAAGACTCCATGTTCTTCTCCAAAACAACTACTAGTTCTCAGTGAGGGTTTTGTGATTGATTAACTTTTAACTATTGCTCCTTTTCCAACTATGGAAGGGGTGGCTGAAGTCTCTCAGATTGATATTTCAACCACCTTTAAAAATAAATTTTCAAGTGAGAAGGAAGTCACTTTTCAAAAGCGTTTTACCCTGTCCACCTGATACAGCCTTTTTGTAATGTTTCTTTTCTGTAGTAGGTACTGTTCCAAGTGTTAACAGATTTGGCACAACGCATTTAACCTTAAAATAGTAATCTGAAATAAGGTACAAATATTTAAATCATTTCATTGTTACATTCAGGGAAATATTTACATGTTAGTGAAGGTATGAACTATCTAATAACTCTATATAATA
>BDUI01000062.1:0-10954 GCA_002335545.1 Apodemus speciosus
GCGGGGAATCCAGAAAAAGGGAAGTGAAATGTAAATAAAAAAATTAAAAAAAAGAATATATCCAATAAAAAAAGAAAAGAAAAAAAAGAAGACATATGCAAAAAAAGAGCATATCCTACACACAGGAAACAGCTTTTGGGGTAGCCCCAACTCCAGTTGTTCAGGACACACACAAAGTCCAACCTCATGTCTACTACATAGGCACTGAAAAGCCTAGGCTAGCMCATGTATGATTTTTGGTTGATGATTCAATCTCTGACAGTCCCAAGAGTCCAGGTTAGTTGACTCTTTTGGTCTTCCTGTGGAGTTCCTATCTCCTTGGAGGCCACAATCCTTTCTCTTCCATAAGACTCCCCAAGCTCCATGCACTGTTTAGTTGTGGGTGTCTGCATCTGCCTGAGTCAGCTGCTGGGTGGAGCCTCTCAGAGGGTAGCCATGCTAGACTCCTGTCTGCAAGCATCACAGAGTATCATGAATAGTGCCAGGGATTGGTGCTTGCCAATGGGATGGGTGTCAAGTTGGGTTGGTTATTGATTGGCCATTCCCTCAGTCTCTGCTCCATCTCTTGTTCCTACATATGTTGTAGACAGGATAAATTTTGCGTCCAAAGTTTAATGGGTGGGTTGGTGTCCCTATTGCTCCACTGGGGTTTCTACCTGGTTACAGGAGGTGGCCTCTTCATGTTCCATATCCCCAAATGCTATGAGTCACAGCTAAGGTCACTCCCCATTGATTATTGGGTGCCTCCCCTATCTCTGGACTCTGGTACTTCCTTGAGATACTCCTGCTTCCTCCCCACCCCCATTTCCATTCATTCTCAAGACCTTCTGGCAAACTCTCCTGTCTCTTCACACACCTGATCCTGAACCCCACATTCCCCTCCCCATCCCCTCTCTCACCCAGTTCCCTCCCTGCATCTGCCTCCTATGACTATTTTATTCCCCCTTCTAAGCGAGACTTAGGCTTATTAATCCTTGACTGTTTATACCCTTTCTCACCTTCTTTTAGTCTCTCTACCTCTATGAGATCCTTCTTGTTTGTCCATTTCCTTTCCATAACTACATTAGATAATGCAATGCTTTTCATCATGATCCTGGCTTACTTAAAATAATGTTTTCTGAGTTCATCAATGTTGTTATAAATAACAGGATTTCCTTTCTGTGAAGGTTGAGTAACAGCCTACTGTATATTTATTGATGTATTCATTCATTCAACTTCCACACTGAATGATCATTTTCTGCCATTCCCACAGTGCAGTCTGCTTATAGCTACTTTGTCTTACAACATTTTCAAACAACATAGCCCCAATCAGCCATGTTAGCATGATTTTTTTGCCACATGTACGTAATTTTATCTTTTCTTCTTTCCACCCTCAGACGCCACAGTTTACTGAACAGCAAGTAGATACTTGGCATGAAATCAGTCTTTCATTAAGCTAGTCACTAGCCTAAGACAGCTGTATCCAACAAGAATAATACTAGCAAATCAGGATTTCATTATGTAGAATGATCTCTACAGAGTTAGTGGGTCCCTAACATGCAGACCAAAGGAAACACCAAGAACCAGAATTTGAAGTGTCAGAAGACCCAACTAGTAAAAGACAGCACGATTTTTCTTTTTATTTCAGATGACAATGAACCTACATGTTAGAACACATTACCTAGGCCATACATTTCTCTGCCATCTGTTCGTGTACAGTTAGACTTCTACTGACTGAAAAGAAGATATGCTTTCCCTCGCACAGCTCCCATTATAATGTCTGCAGTGCAGAAGTTTCACGAGAGCCCTGTTGGGAAGTGTGGCCTCTCTTGATTTTTATCCATGTCCTTATCACCTCTTCCTAGAGGTCAGACTAATCTATCTTGTCTAGGACCCTGTTTCAGATAATCATATTACCTCGTTCCACTTTTCTGCTCATTCATCCTATTCTGAGCAGCAGCAGTACCTGGAACTCATGTTTGTATGTTATACTGTATCTCACTGGACAGGAACACACGTCAGGATAGAGCCAAAACATGTTTGCTCTCTGCCCAGGATAAATTACATTGTACTCAGCCATGTTATGGATAGAACAAGGCCATCTTTCAATAAATGTAGAAATAGATGTTCTGAACATCTCTTTCTGGGACAAGGAGATCATTCAGAAAGGGAAGTCAAGCGACTAAAAGATAAAGCTATGAAAAGTTTAAAGAAAATGAAACTTATTTTGACTCAAGTTCAATAAGCTGAGACACATGATGTCATAAAACATCTGTAGTTTATCTAAAAGAAATAGGAATAAAGGATAGCTTTTATTAAGCACTGATTCTAAGACAAACTATGTGCTGCTTGCATGTTTTACTTAATTCTCACACTATCCCTTAAGTATGACCACCACTCATCTTAAAGACAAAATATTCTTTGGGGGTTTCTCTTGGTTTTGGATTGGTTTCTTGTCTTCCAGCTGTTGAAGCACAGAGGGCATCTGTGGTGCTCTCATGATCATCTGCCAGTGAATGGCAGTGCAGGCAGTTCAGTCCTGTGCTTTCCTGCTTAAAAACCCACAGTCCTCACTCAGTAGTGTTAGCACCATCAGGCAACTTCAGAAAGACCACGCCAGGCCAAACAGTTCCACATGAGGTTTATTGAGAGAGGAAAGGGCAAGGTGGCAGCAGAAAGGGAGAGGGGGAAGAAAGAGAGAGGGAAAGAACTTCCTCTTATGTATGGATGGTGATGTGGTCACAGGTGAAGGTGGGAGGTGAGTCAAATGTTTTCTGGGAATCTGGTACCTATTACCTTGGCAACAGGTATGCAGGTCGCACAGTCACCTATGTGTGGTCACAGGTTTCAGAGATCCTGATACCAAAAAGTAGTCCCTCACATACTTGGTTTACAGCACACATCTGGCTGTAGTTGAAATATTTTCTGATTATTTTTGAGGTCTTCTCGTGACAGAGCAAAGTGAAAGGTAAAAGCCTTTACTTAACTGAGGATTTACTTAGCTGAGGATTTGAGACGGCTGTCTCATCCTCTCTCCTCAGACTCTGCTCTGCGTAGCAGCAACAGGGAGCCAAGCAGGCTGTGGAAATAATCTGCTCATATTGCTGTTTGGACACAATCCTAGGGGCAGTTAGGACAATGACGTCGTTGAGGTTTCAGTGTCTATCTCTGTCATGTGCAAACCGTCCAGCTTCCTAATGCTACCTTTTTATACTGTTGATGTTTGAAAATGACTAGGTATGAGACACTGCACATGTTCCAATACTGATTAGCTATCAGCAGGAAGCTCGACATCATCTATATTAGAGAGAGCACAATAACAGGCAGTGGCATGGCAGAGTACAAAACCAAAGCTACTAATCAGGCTATATATGCATGAACCAATATAGCAGCCAGCCACTAGTCACATGTAGTTACTGACAATGTGGAATATATCTAATTCTCACCAAGATGAATATAAGCATTGGAAACATACACTGTATTTCAAATATTAACAAGAAAAAATAATACAACACATATGCTCTCTGTATCCTTAGCACTTTAAAGTACTGATATATTAAAATGGTAATAATTTGTGTATCTTAGGTGAACAAACTACTATTGCATTGATTTTTGTCACATAGCTAGGAAATAATGAAGTCTTGAGAATTTGTACCCATCCAGGTATCTTGTCTTTAGATACTGTATTTTTAACTTTTTAAAAAAAATGTATATGGGTCCTTTGCCTGCATGTATGTCTGTGTACTGTATACATTTCAGTGCTTGTTGAGGCCATAAAAGGGTGTCATATCCCCTGGAATTAGMGTAACGGATGGTTGTGAGCCACCATGTAGAACTGAGAATTGAACTCAGGTCCTTTGGAAGAGCTTCCAGTGCTCTTAACTGCTGAGCTATCTCGCTAGCCCTGGAGTTGATGTTGTGGTTTGCTTGTTTGTTTATTTGTTTCGTTTTTTAAATTACTGTCTCTTTGTCTTCATAGTTTCACCTTCTGACCTCTGGATAGCCTCTTCTCCATAACCTTCCACTCAGCTATGGCTGGGTGTTGGGGTTGGGGTGGGGAGCAGAAGTAGCCTTTGCCATGCCAGGAGTTGATGCTCTGCTTCCGTGAAGACACATTTTGCTCCAGATTCTTCACCAATACATTCCAATCCAAGCCTATCTTTGTCTCTTACTCTAGTCAGTCATGTCATCTGTCTAATGCTCAGCACCTCCTGGTGCCCTCCAGTCCAGAGCACTGCTCAGACATTGCTGCAAGGACAGGTTAAAAGCAAGGGCTTGCACTGGCCTATGTGATAGCGCTTTTGAACAAAGTTGACACAGTGACATAGTGACTTCTAAACCTTCCCTTTCCCAGTAGGAACACTAGCACAACCTAGTTCAAAATCTTTCAGTGAAAGTGTTTCCATGTCCCATTCACTTTCAGTAGTCCTGTTATAACCAGACAACCCTCTAGTGTGGAAAGAAGTCAGTTCTTTAACAAGGGCAGTTGCTTAATAACCTCCTTCCAGGAATGCTGAGGACTGGTCTGCATTCAAGGGTGCTCTGGCAGACTCTTTGTCATCTAATCACCCTGGTTAGGACATCATCTTCGCTTAGTCTCTCCAGAGACCCTGAAAGCTCAATGTTTTGAGTAAGTTTTGCAGAACAGAGAAGGGATTGCTAATTATTTCTTGGGCCTTCTCTTCCCCAGGACAATAGACCAGGCTGGTTGTTTATTGAGTGATGGAGAAGAAAGGGGAAGTGGGTTGCAGAGGTTTCAGGATGGCCTGTGGGTCACAAGGTCAGGTTTCGAAAAGTTATTGTACAGACCGCTGTTGGTAGCTCTGCTTATTAGAGAGATTTAGATCCTTTGTGTTGTTTGTAAAAGCGAGAAAGTTCCAGCCAGACTCTGGCTTAAGTAAAACTTTTATTGCTGTCAGTCACATGACCCCTCTAGCCTGAGCCCTCTGTGGGAGTCCTTCTTGAAAGGCCAACTACCTTGCCTCATTCCCTGAGCTGTCTGGGTAGATCCAAAACACTTCAGAGAGCAGAGAAATCCCTGCTATGGCTATACAGGTGGTTTCCATGAGATGACATGTTTAGACAGTTCTGAAAACGGTGGGCTGCAAGAACTGCTAACTCTCATCACCCATCATTATAATGCCTCCCTTGCTGCTTGCTTTCCCTTTATGTATATATTATGAGAACAAGGACCATGCTTCTTTTGTTCCCTGCCCTGCCCCACCCCCCCAGAGCTTAGCACAAAGTAGAAAACAAACATTTGTTTGGTAAAAGCAAATATTTGTATGCCACCTAACACATGTGCTTGCCTAATACCCGGAGACTGTTGACATCTATGAATTGCAAGTGGTTCACAGAGAATTTTTGAGATCTATGTCTCTTGATCTACTTACCATATGATGTATTTTATGTAGCTGAGGAAACCTCTGTAGGCTAGTTATAATTAATCTAGTTCATGATTAAGACACTGACACCCACAGCTTTTAAGTAATAGTATCCTGAAGAAGGCAGAACTAGTTAGGATCTGAGTCTAGCATTCTGTTGACATGTTATTAAGAATGAGAATGGAGGGGCTTCCTGCTGTAGACAGCAGGAAGAAAACAGAAAGGGGCTAAAATTGTGGTTCCATGGTAGAGCACATACATAGTAGGCAATTGTAAGCATAGCAGGAAGAAGGCAGGAAGATTAGATGGAGAGTTTTCAAAAATCAAATGTATTTTAAAGAAGAGAAACGAGTGCCTTATTCAGTTGAGTCAACTAATGAAAGGAGTAGCCAACTAAGCAGTGGAGTAAGTAGTGTCAGAGTTGGGACAGAGCAGAAGCCTTTGGAGATCGCAGGTCCAAAGAGAGGGGAGCTTAAAGAAAGGAGGTGGAGGTGGCCTTTGTAACTGGAAACTTCAGCCCCTTCAGCTATTCTAGAAAGAGATCAGTGTCTTGAATAACTAGTTACATAGAGAAGGCATCAAGCTCCCCCAATTGGAAAGCCGGAGGCAGCCCATCCCCAGGCAGCTCGTTAACGTTTCCAGCAGGAGACAAGTGGACTTTGGGGAAGCTTCACCATCAGTTCCATCTCCCCAGACACCTTAATGACTAAAGTGCTCATCTCCTTAATAGCAACTTCACTGAATTCCATTCTGTTGTAGAGGAAAAGGAGAAAACAAACAAAGAAAATAAGAGAAGGCTGGCATTCTAAGGAGCTGCAGAGAGCTAATAAAAATGCTCATATTACTTAGGTGATTCTACATATTACACTTACAGTGCTCGTTTAGTTCCCAAGTGTCCCATGGGGTATACACTCAAAACTGATTTAAAATATTCATTTGCTTTAAATCCCGTTACCTATATTTCCACCTTGATGTGCCATATATTCACAAATGCATTTAAATATTCTATTAAAATGGATTCATTGTCAAATAACATAGATTCCGCCAAAGTAATAGCTAACATTTCAGCACTAAGCCTTCATCACAGCTACGTCAAACTCTTGATATCCCCTTCATTTCTTTCCAATTCCGGCACTTGTAACCATGGCAACGTACACGGAAACCTTTCAAGCAGAACAGAACTGACAATCACCATAACAGCACAAATACCTGAGCTGAGAAAAGAGAGGGGCAGCTCAAGTAGGTAGCTGTTGAAATTAAAAGCTAATGACAAGAAAACAGCTGGAAACAAGCACCTGTGCACACTGCTGCCTTCTTGAAGCATATGAATGGTATGTAGAGAGCCCAATTTGATTTATGTTTTATTAGTGACGAGGCTGTCATCAATGAATACTTCATTAGGCATCATCTCAACAAACAAGTGGGCTGGAAACTCAAAGAAAAGAAGAAATGTAGAGGAAAATGCAAGGGCTGCACCAGTTTCCCAAGTGTCTGAGCCGTGTTTTCTGCACACCCATGTAGTGAAAGACAGAAAAGTGAACCACACTCACCAAATCCTTTCAAAACATAAACACATGTCCGTAAACTGTAAGGAACTGTCTGCTATTGAGAAAAGACTCCCATTTGCCAATTAGAGTAATTACATGGATTAAGATTTCTTGGTTTTAGTGATTTCTTTCTTTTTTCTTTTTCTTAAATCCCTAATCCTTTCTTACCCAGCAAGGGAAGGGATGAACAGCTGACATCGCCAGGGAATTAAACGAGGGCAAAGTAGGGCATTCTCAGTTTCAGATCCCAATATGTAATTGAAATTTTATGCTTACCTCAACATAACAACATGTGATAATTTCTGCTCAAAGGAAGGCATAAAGGGTCACATTTCCCCCAAGACTTCAATTACAGTAGCTTATATCTTCCCTAAAACAGCATTTGGTCTCAGAAAATTGCCTGTAATGGTGCAGGTGTTTGTGGAGAGTATCCATCATATTTAGTTGTGAGTAATCCATATTAATTTGCCACCTTCATTAGCAGCAGCCTTTTTTCCCGGATGACAATGGAAAAGCAAATAGAATTTCAGACAGATGTGCTGCCTCTCTGTGCATCAGAAAGATGAAAGGATGCTGACATTGGCTGGACATGGGGGAGATAAGACTCTGGCCCTTAAATACACAGCACACTCATTTTTGGAATATATTCTGAACTAGATCCACATGTGTGGCCTCCTTTGCATTTGGAAGAAGTCTGTCTATACCCGTGCAGCTGCTTATGCGCTCGACTGATGCCTTACCAGACCCTTTTCTCAATCCCATCTAAATGATAGGCATTATTACTATTAAGAAAAGTGATCTGCAGTGGTCCTGAAAAGAGATTAGCCAAAAGCAGTTCACCCAATTTCAACATGTGATATTCCTTTGCCCTTCAAGAGATCATGGTGATAGATAAATAAATGTCTCTGTGGGTGCCTTTATGCACAGACACAAACAACTCATCACTGGAAGCTATACCCACAATATGACCTAGAAATAGACTCGAAATTAAGGCATACATTTAATAATTATTTGAAGTAAAAATTTTAACAACTCAAATCAGCACATAACTGTACTGGACTCTTGACCCATTCTTGTAAGGGCAGGGCTGGATTTAGACATAGTTTTCCATAGTTGCCAGTCTCTGTTAACAAAGCAAGGAGAGCCCTGTCTGTAGCTTTGGCCATTTATTGAGATCAATACCTTGGTGAGGCAGAAGCTGATTGTCAGCTTCTAAAAGTCCCCTAAGAGAACAGGTCCTCTTTTTAAAACTACTATATTCTGTAAAAGACTTCATTTAGGTGACAATGATAATAAAGTTGAGTAGCCATTAGTTCTGGCACGTGTAGAGTAGAAATGATCACTCTACCAACAGTTTATTTTCTGTAATAAAACAATGATATTGAAAATCACCTACTCTACTTACCACACTGAATGGATGAGAAAAGAAAGTTCAGAAGGAACTTTAATTTCTCGAATGGATTGTATTACTTCTTGATTACTATTTGAATATCCACTAGAACAGAGGTCAAACTCCTTGACATGGATTAGAAGAACCTACCAGAGCTTTATCAATGTTTCCAGTCTTTCCTCTTTGCTACCATCATTAACCCTCACCTTTTATGTTCTAGGAACTCTGTACTTCTGGCAGCGTGGCTATCAATCTTGACTCCATGGCATTTGGAAACATTCTAATGTCCAGTCTGTCCTCTCTAACATGGAGATTTTAATTAAATTGACTTTATTTGAGAATCCAGATTTGTGAATTTTCTATGAACTCTCCTGTGTGATTTTAAGATCTTGCAAAGAATAAAAACCACTGAGTTAGGAAATCTCAGCATTCCTTTCTCAAACTGACTTACTTTTTACTGGCAATCACTGAGAGGACTTATTGCCTGTTTGAGTACATTTAAGGGGAAGGTGGTTAGAATATCAAAAGATACAAGTGAACACCAATAGATAGAGGAGTTCAGGACTGGTGGTACAATTGTGTAGGCTTCATGATACAGATATATTCCCTTATGTGGGATAATTTAGACAGAAAATTATATGGTTCAGAGATTATAATTTGTCTTCCTTTTACTTACATTTAATTAAACTAATATTACACATTTTCCTAATATTTATGAGTACAAATATACCAAACTATTTTTTTCAGAGCTGAGGACCGAACCCAGGGCCTTGTGCTTGATAGGCAAGCACTCTACCATTGAGCTAAATCCCCAACACCAAACTATTTTTGAGTAGATATATTTATTCCTGAGATTTGGGTATGTGTTCTATGTATCTTCATTCTAGAAAGTCCCAAAGCAACAAAACCAATAACCAATATGCCTTAATCTTCATACAGCTACATCTTTATATTTATCAAGTGGCAAGTTTACTGTAATAAAGTAGAGACTCTGTTAATGTCCATATCCACTGCTTCTGTAAAGAGATGGGATTTATTGTCTAATTTCTATGAACTTCATGGCAAGATAGATGGAATGTATACTACATAGAAGACCATTCATAGACATTACAGTAACCCTGCTGGAGCCCTGAAATACACAATGAATGAAAATTTCAGGACAGTGTGTGATAGCACAAACTTGTAATTTCAGCACTTGGGAGACTAAGATAAAAGTATCACTAATTTGAGGCTAGCCTCTACTAAAAGTGAGACCCTGTCTGAAACAAACAAACAAAACATTAAAATATTTTTACTGTACAATGTGGTGATATAATTAGTAAACAAAGGCCCCCAAAGACCAAAAAATTTTTGTGGTTTTTCAAGACAGGGTTTCTATGTGTAGCCCTAGCTTTCCTGGAACTCACTCTGTAAACAAGGCTGGCCTCAAACTCAGAAATCCACCTGCCTCTGCCTCCCAAGTGCTGGAATTAAAGGTGTGTGCCACCACTGCCCAGCGACCAAATTTTATACATATTGTTTAGCATAATATTTAAATACATAGATAATTATCTAACAAAATTGTGATATTTGATGAATGTAAGTGTAGATTTTCAGGATAAAAAAATTAAAGGCAATTAACCGACCAAAAATTCATTTCATCAACAAACTTGATATCATTGTACTATCATGGCACAGCAGCAAATTGCAGAGACCACATTGTTCCTTTTTTAATTTTTTATTAGATATATTCTTTATTTATATTTCAAATGTTATCCCCTTTCTTGTTGCCCTCCCCCACTGAAAATCCCCTAACCCATGCCCCCCTACTCTGCTCACCAATCCACTCACTCCTGCTTCCCTGTCCTGGCATTCACCTATACTGGGGCCTTCTCAGGACCAAGGGCCTCTCCCCCCCCTTTGATGTCCAACAAGGCCATCCTCTGCTGCATATGCATCTGGAGCCATGGGTAACAGCATGTCTACTCTTTGGTTGGTGGTTTAGTCCCTGGGAGCTCCTGGGGTACTGGGTGGTTCATATGGTTGTTCCTCCTATGGCACTGCAAACCCCTTTAGCTCCTTGTGTCATTTCTCTAGCTCCTCCTGTGCTCAGTTCAACGGTTGGCTGAGAGTGTCCCCTTCTGTATTTGTCATGCACTAGTAGAGCCTCCCAGGTGACAGCTATATCAGGCTCCTGTCAGCAAGCACTTGTTGGCATCCACAATAGTGTCTGGGTTTGGTAACTGTATAGGGGATGGATCACTAGGTGGGGTAGTCTCTGGATGGCCTTCCCCTCGGTCTCTACTCCACACTTTGTCTCTGTATCTCCTCCTATGGGTATTTTGTCCCCCCTTCTAAGAAGGACCAGAGTATCCATACTTTGTTCTTCCTCCTTCTTGGACATCATTTGATAGATGAAATGTGTCTTGGGTATTCCAAGCTTCTAGGCTAATATCCACTTATCAGTGAGTGCATATCATGTGTGTTCTTTTGTGATTAGGTTACCTCACTCAGGATGATATTTTCTAGTTCCATCCATTTGTCTAAGAATTTCATGAATTCATTGTTTTTAATAGCTGAGTAGTATTCCATTGTGTAAATATACCACATTTTCTGTATCCATTCCTCCGTTGAGGGACATCTGAGTTCTTTCCAGCTTCTAGCTATTATACATA